>JAPTGZ010000014.1:20054953-20102567 GCA_029814645.1 Fowleria isostigma | reverse complement strand
CACACACACACACACACACACACACACACACACACACACACACACACACACACACACACACACACACACAGAGAAGAGGATACACTCAAACTGATTGGCTGGTGCAAACCTGTTTGAACCTGTCAGCCTGTTGGACATAATAGAAGACAAAATAAACTGTCCTGCACACTATACATAGGTGTGTGTTTGTGTCTATATGTGTGTGTGTGTGTGTGTGTGTGTGTGTGTGTGTGTGTGTGTGTGTGTGAACAAGTGACAAGTGCACGCTGAACTCATCATCTCAGTAATTGATGGTCATCTGTCATTGCACAGTGTTGATAATCTTCTTTGGGACAGGGGTTTGTCTGAACAAGATGAACAGCAGCCTATCTACAGTATCTGGAGAGACTAATCTGTGTTCTCATTTACTGAAGCACAGACGGTGACCGAGTGGTCTGGCTAGTAAAAATGAGACAAATTGCAATGAAGATTGTCAAAAGCATCAGTGTATGTGTGTGTATGTGTGTGTGACATGAGGAAAAAAGATGAACTGCTCTTACCTGCGAGTTGAACCAAATCTGCAGTCGACACATTCTTAGGGTTAGGACCGACTCTGAACGTCAGCGCAGGACCCAGGACACTGCAAAAACCAGCAAGATGAGCAAAATCACCAGTTATAGCTTTAATTCTGTATTATATGACAGAGATGATAACAGAGATTAAGGGCTTGGTACTAGATTTGAATCCCCAAAGGAGTTGCCTAAATATGACCTAGAACTGACAAATAAGATACCAGGCATCTTTGGTTCTATTTGATAGGAGATTTCAATGCTTAAGGTGTAAATTTCATTGGTGTTAATGCTTGCTTTATGGATATTATGCTGACAACATATGGTAAACTGGTTGATGTGTTTTTTTTTTAAAGTATATAAAATGCAAATTAACAAATTATAAGGTATGCTGTAATTTTCTTTTCAAGAAAATAGGAGACAAGTAAGTTTAGGAGCCAGCACTGAAGCAAAACTAACTGTATTGGTAACAGTTTCAAACATTTTTGACAAATACAAAGTAGAAATGATGGATTATAATTGCATTCTTTCATAAATTCTGTTTTCCTTCAAGATTTGATTCTACTCAAAGAGCACAGTGCGGTCATCAGCTGAGCATCTAGGTTTTATTTAATCGACAGTAACCTGTCTGGATTATCTGTGCCCATTTTCTTTGTCTTGTCAGAAGTCAGCAACAGACTTTCAGTAAATGTTAAATGTCACTGAGGTTGAAATAAACTATAATAACACTACAAAACTGTAAGAAGTCCCAGTAGTGATCATAAAATAAAGGAGTATCTTGAAGCAATGTGCATATTCATGCTGAAACATCTTAACCCATAAAGTCCCTGTGCTACTATTGGGCAGTTCTCAATTTTTTCTACATTTTTAAATTTTTCTTTCTATTTAACCTTTCTTGTAACTTGTTATTATAGTATGTATTATCCTCTACATTTTACATTTTTTAGGGAAAACCATGTATTTTCCTGTAAATGATTTACAGATCATGTAGATGTAGATTCTACCACGAACTGTCAGGTCAAAAAACATCATTGGAGCCAGCCTGCCCTCCATCCAGGACTTAAACCGGTCCAGGACCAGGAAGTGAGCTGGTAACATCTCTGCAAACCCCTCACACCCTGAACACACACTGTTTAAACTCCTCCCCTCTGGTCGGCATTGCAGAGTTCTGTGCGCCAAAACAACAAAACATACAAAGTGTTTCTTCCCCCATATTATCAGACTGATAAACAATTAAATCTGCAATAGAACAATAATTCATATAATCTATGTTCAACTTCAACCTGTTGTTTGCTCTTTCATTACACATTTCTTCTAATTGCACTACTTCAATTAAATGTTATATACTTTTTTGTACAAAGTTTTTCTTACTTATTTAAACTCTGTTTTAGTTATTTTTAGAGGTTGTTTATTATGAAGTACAGTGAGAGCATAGACTAAAAAACAAACAGAGTAAAATCTTTGTATTCTTCTGAAGATACTTAGCGAATAAAGGCGATTCTGATATTCATTAAAGCTCAGAGTAAATTGAAAGGTTATTATATTAAAACACAGAAAAACCGAAGAAAAAAGACTTTTTCCAACAAAGATATCATTAACTGAACATAATACTAGTGTCTCCAAAGACTGTCATTTATCCAACTCCATGGGTTTTACTGGTGAATCAATATTGTAGAAGATGACGGTGTTTCCATGGTAACTACAGAACCTCTGAACATCCAAATGGGTCATATTTAATGACCATGAAAAGATGACAAACTATATTTTACACCAATTATTTAGATGGATTGATAGGACCAATGGAACAACAGTTTTTAAACATTTTAGATCAGTCAGTGAGTTTGGTTGTATTTTTAAATGATGACTCTCACTCTTTGAAGAGTAAATTCCAGCTTCTACTCCAGGCAGAGATATTTGGTCCCAAAATGCAAGACAAAATGCTATAGAAACAGTTTTGTTCCTACTGCCATCATAGAGATGAATAAACTATAACTAGATTCTGTGCACAGGTGTAATTTAATTTAATTTAATTTAATTTAATTTAATTTAATTTTATTTTATTTTATTTTATTTTATTTTATCTGGGTATCTGGGTTTTTAAACTCTTTGTATCCTTGTTTTTAAACTCACTTTTATTCTTGTAATTTGGTGTTTAAGGAGAACTGTGTGTTTATTGGTGGAGCCTTGAGTTATAGAGCACTTTTATGTCAGAATGATGAAATGTTAAATGTTTGTGTGAATGAGAACTCACTCACTGCAGGACAAAAAAGTAACCTGAACCTGAACCTGGCAGTGGGCATTTGTATCTTTATAGGTTAAAATCCCACATGAAAAGAAATTTTACATGACGCTCAACAGAGGCTGTTAAAAAAAGAAAAGCAGCAGTGACTACATAGGTCTGAGCAGCACTGCCTTTCAAAACATTTTCAACAACAATAAACATTTCATTTAGTCACGTTTGATGAAGACCCCATCTGGGCCAATCAGTAACAAATATGGCACCTTGCTTTGAGCTGTAATTGTAGTTCCCCAATGAGCCAATCAGTGTTACTCTAAATGTTGGCATGCAGGAGTAAGTTTCAAAATCAAAATTAAATTAGTGATATATGAAGTACTGATGGTGAACACATGGCTTAAATGAACAAACCATCAATGCAAGAGCCCAATATACAACTCCTGTTCTGACAGGAATCCAACACAAATCATTAAAAATCTGCAATTTATAGTGCACTCTTTGTCTGATAATTGGTTCTAAGTCTTTTATTTACTTAAAATGAGTCAATAAAATCCTGACTGGGGTAATCTTACACGGTTTTCAATACAATCAACTTGTTTTAGCAAAATGCTAAAAAAAAAAAAAAAAGAAAAGAAAAGAAAAGAAAAGAAAAAGCTTGCTCAATTCCAGTACAGCATTCAGTTCAAAAATACTATCATTTTGTGTTGAACAATTTTCTTTTAAAAAAAACCACACTTGTATTGGAAATAATTTTACTGCGAGACAACTGGGGGGATCAATAAGAGACAAACATTCCTGATAAAAAGATTTTTTTTTTTTAAAGAACCACACTTTTCATTCCATTTTTCTTGTACAAAATATGCCTTTGACTGCAGTTTTTCCTTAACATTTTGTAAACTGTGCCTCTTTTTTCTTCAGTCAGTTCAGAATACAGTCACGAAAAAAATTATTAGACCATCAAAAGTCATCAAAAACAATGGTTATACAATCAAGTACTAACTCCTGTGTGTATCATGTGACTAAAACAAACAGAAAACATGGAATGCCTAAAAGCACTGTTTTTTTTCAGTACAATGTCATAGCTATTAATGTAAGCACTTATGTGATTTTGTTTATTATCAAGAAAACCATGGAAAATGGATAGATATTAGCTCTTAAACTCTTATGAGCTATTTTTTTAATCATTATAATTGTCCAAACAAATGTACTTTTAGTTGTACCAGGCATTAAAATTAACAAGAAATTGAAGAAAAAATAGGGTGGTCTAATCATTTTTTCCATGACTGTATGTATTAATACTAAGAACTGTACTGAACTAACAGGATTGTTCCAAATAATGTTACAGTTTTAAAAGTATTCACAGCATTACATCCATAATTTAACTGATCAGAGCAATCCCAAATCAATTAGCTGTAACTTAACAATCTGTTTTATTTTCATAGTGAACACCAAGCTCTAAATCACTGAGCTGTTACAGTACAGTGTGTTGTCGTCCTGACTGTTATGTCAGCGTCAGTGTACATATAGTACATTAAAAGTGTAAGTTCTGATAGACTGTGTGACAGAGAGAGATTCATAAGACTAGCAGAGTGCTGTGACCTAGACCCACTCACCATCCGTCAGCCCACAGAGGCCGGGCCACTCACTGTAGGCCAGGAGTAATATATATGAGCCAATACTGGCGGACAGACGAACCCAACCGTGCACTGATGCATTTGTGAACATGATCACTCGCATGCTCACACGTACTCATACACAGACACACTCATCGCCAAAAGAAATATGTCCTTCTCAAAAGCTTTCACCTGGGCTCTGTTTGCGCTCGTAAATGTCAATATTTCCACAATCTTTACCCCTGCCTCCACTCTCCCTGACCAGAGGTATTCTGCCAGAGATCTTGATGCATCTCAAATTGAACTGACATTATTCTTTTTTTTTTTTTTTTTTTTCTCAGCCACACACAAACCTTATTTAAATACACAGTGAGAAACACTACACCACAGTTTCTGAGATGAAGTTAAAGTAGATAAGTTATCTGCAGGACCTCACACTGTCTCCTGTGAGCTTAGACTTCGTATTAGCTCCGCCGGTGGGGCATGATGAGTGTGTGTACGTGAAGACTGGTTGGCGGGATATTGGCAGGGGGTGTATGTGTCTGCACAGACTGTGTGAGTGTGAGGATGGACTTCTGAGTGTGTGTCCCACTCCCCCTAGTGTCTCTGTTGAGTAAAACACTTACGTCATCTGGAAAAGGCACATATTATCCCCAGCCTATCACGGCCCGAAACTACAACTTCAAATCTCTTTAGAAAATTTGGAATATTTTCTGATGATTACGGTAGAAGCGAGCTCAAATGTAATTGTATTCAGCATCTGAAAATTTAACAACACTTCAACCTTCGTCCTCCTCTTCTCATACTCTCCGTCTGAACGTCTTCTGTGCCAGCGTGTTGTCATATTTGAGTGTCTCTTCTCCAGTCGATCCTATCAGGACTCATCAGAGTGAGCGAGAGTGGCCTAGAACAGGGCGGTGTGCTCTGACCCAGCTCTCGTACTCGAGCCGACTCATATTCAGACACAGGCTTTCAAACACTCACCTGCCGCGGCCGCACAGCAAGAGGCACAATGAGTTTGCGTCACTTTCTCAGCTTCAACTATTTCTACATGAATGCGCTTTCATTACTTGGTAGAAGGGGAAAAGAACAGAGATAAACAACCCAGACAAAGAGGACATTTTCTGTCCTCTGTACAGAGTAATGCTATCAATATGCAATGTAATACTGTGTGGGCTCTTACAAAACTTAATTTGGTATCTGCCTGTAGCTTTTACACTGCTTTACAGCTTCAATGCACTGTTATCAAGGTACATGAATGATTACACAGTGATATAATGTCTCTGGCTATTCCTCAGCATCAGATAATAGCAATCATTATGTGCATCAGGACTTTATTCTGAATGATGTGAAATGACAGGTATAATAACAAGATTAACTCAATCTGTGCTGGCATGATGACACATCCTTCTACTTTTGCTCATTTATACTGCATCAAGAGCCTAAATTATGAAATAGAGATAAGAATGTCCTCTTGTTTCAATTTATTTAGAGGTCACTGTGTGTATTTTTAATGTCGAACACTAGATAGTGCACACTGTCTGACAGTTTTCCCTCTCAGTACTTATTATCCAAGCTAGGACAGACTGTGTCTACAGTGCACTGCAGCCGAAGACTGCAGTGCATCAGCTTTGGTGTTCATATGCTGCGGGTGTTACTGAACCACCCAGATTTCACTTCTCCTACAGTTATGTCTTGAAAGGCTTGTCAGATCTTAGGCGAACACGTCTCCTCTGCCTCCTACATGGTCTGACACCGAATGTACAGCAGAACCATGGTACAAGCAGAAACCAGGCTGGGTTCAAGGACAGTTCGTCCGCTCATTAATATATTAACCACCTCCTGCTGGACTACTTTCGCTATTTGCAGCTCTTTATCCACTGCAGATCTCTGCTGCTTTCCCCTTCTCTTTTTTTTTTTTCTTTTGCCTCTACCTGAGAGTCGTTTGATGGCTTGACTGCTCACTTTTTGACAAGGTGTACAGTGACAACAGCGGCAAGGCAGTGTTTTGAATACAATGGAGACATCAGTATGTGTCTGGAAGTAATTAGGCCTGATTTCTCTCCCTGCGAGAAGTCAAACACTCCTAAAGGTCAAGAAAATAACAAACGCCTACAGTCTCTGAAAAACATTTTCACACAAACAGTCCTTGCAGTGTCTGGACAACCTTGGCTCAAAGGCAGTAAACCGTTACAAATGCTTTAAACATGGCCAATTATCCTCTATGCTATGTATGGCTTGTAAACTGAGAGGCAAATGATTAGTTGTGATAATGAAGGTGGGTATAGGGTGTTGATGTTTGTACATACGAGAGCTGGGTGAGGTCTGCGGCATGGATGTTTAGCCTCTGTGCCAGTCGCTCCATCAGATCCAAGCCCTGGTCAGTGGTGAGGGAGCTGGGGGAGACAAACAGACAACTGGGCGTCACATATGAAGTCCATACCCATACCAAATACTGAATACATGCAGCCATTCAACTGTTAAAATGCTTTTTTTAGGGAGATACTGCCACAATTCATACCCGCAAATGGGTCATTGCACACAAGCAAAAGCTACGGTTGTCTGAATGGATGTACTGCACACATGTACACACCCGTGGACAGACATACAGGAGTGCACAAACACAAACAAACACACAAAGCGTTGTGCCAAGGGAAAAGGGATCAGCTGCCTCTTCAGGCTTGGTAAATCACCTGCTTTTTTCCAGCAATGAGACAAACAATAAGGTGCAAATGGAACCTGCATGAGGTGTAATGGCTGTATCATATGGACGCGCCTTACTCTCCCTTTCCTTCTCTCATCTTTCTTTTTCTTCACCTACATTCACTTTCTCTCACGCGCACCTCCACTCCAAGTAAAACATGATAACACAAAGTACACAAACACAACGGGCACGCACGCGCTCTCACGGTGAGATGAGAATAATAAGGTGCAAATGGAATGGAGGTGAAGTGTAATGGTGGTCTGATAAAGCCATGCCTCATCTCAGCTCAGTCCGCCACTGCTCTCTCTCGCTCAGAGAGTAAATCGCCAAGGAAATAGACCAAACAAAGGCAATCTGCAGGCCAACGTGTTGGATGGAGGAAATGAGAAGGGCATGCACATACAAACACACACACAAACTACTTTATTGCTGACAGCTTAACCTGGAATCACTGTGACTGCCAAGTGACTGCAAGGTGACATGCACCAAAAGGTCATGGATCATAATGAGACTTTACACAATGCAGCGAGACTTGAATTTTGTTACCACTCCACAGAAGAGTAATGGGAAATGAGCCGGGAATCAATTCCATGTAGCCCTAAGAATCTCTTTTTCTGATAGAGGCTTTCAGATGCTCAGTTTCCCCTTGAGTTACAGAAGAGACTTTTACAATTCTTAGATATATTTAGGTTAAAAAAATATGCTTAGATGTTGTTTCGTTGGCCTGCATTTGACACCACATTACAGCAGCTTTTCTCAGACGGCGACGGAACACAGAACTGTGCATGAGCGGCTGATTCACTCCACCTTTGAAAGAGTGGTGGGTGGTTCTTTCTTCTCCACTTTTTGAGGGGTTTTTGAAAGTTAAAGATTCACAGAAGCAATTCCAGACACGTTTGCATCCCTCTGCGGTAATTCTAGCAACTGGAGAGCTCCAGGAGTGACTTGGTTGTTGATGCTAGCACTTTTCCCCTTGGGTTTCTTTCTCTGTCTCTTTCTGTTCCATCCATACCCTCCACACACACACACACACACACACACACACACACACACACACACACACACACCCTCTACAAACCCCCCCACACCTTCCTCCTATTCCCCAAACCCCCCACTACCACCAGCACCACCACAATGTCAGGAGCTGTCAGATAAGCAGGTTTGCGTAGCCTCACTGCAGGGTGCGAAGGAGCCGGGGATAACAACCGTGCAATCATGAGGACTGCAGCAAATACAGATACATCTATAGGCCAACTATAGGTGTCCACTAGGTGGGCTGAGAGCAGACAAAGAAGAACAGGCGAAGGAGGTGAAGTTATTTCACTTAGGAGGTGACCTGTTACTTTCCCCTGGCAGATAGTGCCCTATATTGTGTTTACGTCTTAATCTGTGTTTCTATATGAGTGGCAATAAGGTGACAAAATCAGACCTTTATGAGTCTACGTGTGTTGAACAGGTGAAGGACAACCCACTGACACTGGACTTGATAACGCCATAAAGGGATTTGAGAGAGGGCCAGGGGCGAAGACACAGTCGATAGGAACTTATCTTTGCTGAGCCCGAGCTGAGTGAGAGGTGAAAGAGAAGGAGAGAGACAGAGAGAGATGGACAGAGAGAGAGGGGGGGAGAACTTGGCTACCCTTCCTGACAAAGTATCATCATTAAAGCTGTAATCCAACACAGCAATACCCACACACTCAGGCATTTATCATCCCCGCTATTGTAATCAGGTACAGCACACACCGAGGATTTCAAACTACTGCAGCCTTTTCCATAAAGACATGAATATGTGGGTGGTTTTGACAGAAATCACGTCTCTTAAAAGGCAGTTTAAGTAACTGAACAAAGCCAACATATGCTTGGTATTAAGGTATGTAAAATGAGTCTGCAATGAAAAGGGTCCAAGAATGAGGCTGACAACTGGTGAGTGGAGCAATAAACGATAATATGAAGCTATGAGCTATATCATAAAGTCAGTTCATAATGACCACTTTACAACTGGAGAGAGGGTTACACAAGCTTGCTGATGTTACTTTTTCCTATTGTAATGAAAAAGAGAAGAGGCATGTTTGCACTGATGTCAACAGCATAAAACAGAACTGAAGTGCCATTAATATAAGTGACATTCATGCAGATATAAAAGTCTACATCTACTGATATTGTAAGACTTGTCATAGGTCCTGTGAATCATTTTTTTATGTCAATGTACTGTAATAGAAGTGCACATTCTATAAAATCACAATATGTGCAATTATATAACTTCAAAAGACTGCAGTTTAATTAAATAAAAACTGTGTGAGCATTATAGGGCGGTACGGTGGTGCAGTGGTTAGCACTGCGCCCTCATAGCAAGAAGGTCCTGGTTATGATGGGTACTCCGTCTTCCTCCCAACGTTCAAAGACTTGCACCTTAATAGGTTAACTGGTTGATTTAAATCACCTGTAAGTGTAAATGTGAGAGTGAATGGTTATTTGTCTGTGTATGTCAGCCCTGTGATGAACTGGAGACATGTCCCTGCCTTCGCCTATTGGTAGCAGGGATAGACTCAGGGACCCTCATGACCCTCTCAGGTAAAGCGGTTTAGAAAATGAATGAATGAATCACAACCTGCTCCCTATTTGAGTGCAATCTATATTTTACTTACACTTGTAAAAAATAATTAAATATAGCAGAGTTTGTGTAGTGTGGGAACACTTGACTGACCCATGCAATAAAGAACACACATGACTTCTATGGTACAGAGATATTTGACCTCAGGTGCATGGCAAGTAGATTCATTATATAATTTGTTTATTAAAAATTGCAGCATTATTCACAAAAATGCAATATTTCACCAATACATGTAGCCCTATATTGTAATAACAACAATACGTCAACATTTATATCCTTCTTTGTTTGATTTCTGCACTGCAAGACTCATGTCTGATGTGCAAAATATACCATGACCTCAGGTAGAAGTTAGTTTTTCACTTTTTTGTAGTTGTGCACTATATGGCACAGCATTACAAATAGTTTATTTTGCTTTATCATCATTCCTATTATTATCATAATGAATAGTTTGGTATAAACAAAGATGCATTCTGCCTTCACCAATTTCAGCTGTGATAGCCTTCAGCCATCCAGTGACCTTAAGAAGGATTAAGCAGCTACAGAAAATGAATCAATCAATGCATGCATAAACAAAGGTGATTTTATGCACAGATTCAGAAGGAAAGTTTGTTCTTTCTTATTCTTTTGCATTACAGTGGAATGTACGCCATCATACTTCAGTGGTGATGGGAACAATAGTATAATGGTATCTCAGAATTTGTGATGAATCATCCTCATGCATGACTCATACATTAATAATAGCCTAATTTTACATGGGCTCCATAATGATGAAGATACAGAAGAACAGAAATGCATGGTAAAAATAGCATATAGTCAATGTTTTAATAAGCTCATATTAAGATAAGCCAGGCTCAAACTGGCTCTCCTGTGGTTCAAACCCTAATTTTTCTTGCAGAAGTAAAGTACTGACTCAAATTGCTTTTTTGGACTTAACTTTAAAAATCTGTCACTGATGTGGGAGGTTTTAATTATGATATTGCACTCACTCGGAGCCGGTGATGATGTAGCCAAAGTGTCGGTCCTTCCCTCTGCTGGAAAACTCCTTCACCCCCACATGGACTAATTGAGTTTTCACTCTCATGTCCTTCTTCTCTGGCTCCTCCAGCTGCTTCTTCCCTTGCACCCCTTGCATCCACTTCTCTATCTCAGAGTCCACCTGTGCATCGGGTCCTCGCGCACCGCTGGTTAACTGCAGGGTGGAGCCTTCTTTTGCAGGTACTGTCATGGTCTTCTCTTCCCAGTGGTGGACTATAGGGGCTTGGCCCTGCTTGGTCCGGCTCTGGACACTCTCTAGTCCGGGCATCTTCTGCAGAGAAGCCGGCGGCCTGCTGTTGACTTGTGGTGCATCACCAAAAGGCTCCAGGTTGAGGTAGTCAAGCAGCTTAGAGAAGATGGCTGAATGCTGTTAAATTAAATTACATTTCCGTCACTAGTGAAAGCATTTTCCACTCAATTTAATGTATGTGTTCACCTTCAGGTTTTCTTTCATAAAGAAGGGTATGGAAGAAATTAATTAATGCTGAATAGTCTTAGTTTCTGTTAGGAATCATCAGGTACTAAAATGTCTGCATGTGTTTCTCAAAAGTGCAAGGTCTGTCTTTCCTTTTCATACTTTATCAGAAAATTCATTTAACAGCTTTAATTACTTATAGAACCTAAACAAAATAAATGTGACATTAAAAAAGCAATTTCTATACATCTTATTTTCAATTCAGTGAAATACTTAGAGGTTAGTCATCAGCCAGTTTCAATGTTTGTCTGCCATTGTTTGTCTATCTTCAAGTTCTAATAATTTAGTCGTAAATGGTAGTCTACACAACTTTCAAATCATCTCTTTTGATATAGCATTCAAAAGTGAATCAAGTGTAAGTTTGGACATGTCTTGCTCCCTCAGAAACCAATTTGTCGGTTGAGCAGAGTAATTTTAAATTCACCTTGTCAACTGGCTCTTTGTCTGCACCGTCTTTCTGTTGGCCTGAAAACAAACACAATGTATGTGAGCAGATTGTGTGAAAACTAAAGTTTTCTTTTGTATTTAGCAAAGAAAAAATCATTATGACTCAAAATGAAGCAGTCCCAGAATACTCTTGGCAGCCCTTTATATGAGGATGACATAACAGAGCAATATTGAAGCATTTACAAAAGACACAGGCCCTTACATTCTTATATCTCTGACAAAAAATAAACACAGATATTATTGCCAGATTTTGTTGTCTTTTCCATCATGAGAAAACACCCACCTTCCTGTTTTATTTTTGCTGCATCTTTCTGGTTCAGATCCTGCTCTTTATCTGATTTCAGGTCCTGGTTTTGATTGGTTACCATAGCTGCTAGCGGCTCCTTGCTACCCTCGTTCCCCCCTTTAGAGTCAGTAGCTCCTGGACTTGGCAGGGACCCAGCCCCAGGACGCTCTTCATGCACCTCCTGCAGAGCTCCTGTGATGACCCCAGCCAGTTCGTCCAGGTCTTTACCCATCAAAGCCTCCATGTTGATGCTGTGCCTTCCCAGCTGGCTAACCACATTTTGGATAAATCGCTCTGGACAGGAAAGAAAGAAGGAAGAAAACCCACAATCAAATAGAGAGTTTTAATAAAACCACAAACAAGATAAACTCAGCAATACTGCAATGCAAATATAAGCCCCAGAGTGGGAAATGTCTCTAATAATAAGCTGTGATAAAGCAGATCTTACCATCCATGACACTAAGAGGCTCTTTGGTGTCGAGCCGGTTTGAGCCAGCTTTGAACAGCAGTCTGTCTAGGTTAGGCCTTGAGGTTTCAGAGCCAAAAGCTACTTGAGGCTGTGGCTCAGCGTGGTCAGTCTGAGATGGTTTGACAGAGCCCAGGTAGTGGAGCTTTCCTTTCGGCCATGAAGCCTCACCACCTGGGGTGCCCTGCTGAGTGCCTGGTACTTTGGCAAGGAGCCGTTCCAACTGGCTGGAAAGGAGTTTACTCCTTCCTGGGTCCTGGTTGGAGTAGGTTGTACTAAGCATGGGGTGCCTGCCCTCACCACTCTTTGTAAAGACTTTAGTGACTGGAGCTTGTCCAGGTCCTTTCTGAACGCTGTAGATAGTGTGCTCTTTCCAGACCTGCTGGGGTTTCGGGCGACTGGTCTCCAACTGACCATCAGACTCAATGTCTTCATTCTGTAACGCAAAACATTTATTTTTCACATTTGGTGCTTTGATAAAATGGCAGGTATGGATTTTTTCATTCTCTTCTGTGAAGGTAAAATGACAACATTTATATGATAAATCTTCATCCAAGCCTCAGCCCTGTAATAGCGTTTTTTTCCTCCATGAGAACATTAGGTGGGTTATACTGGGTCAGCATTGTTGTGACAGCCTTTAGCATAAAAAGAAAAGCAACCTGGGCTCAACTAGACAGGACAGGATATGAATAGGGATTTCAGATCAAAGACAACTGCCCTTGGAAATTGCATTATGGAAATCATTGATGAGATAGTGTCACTCAAATAGTGCTTTCCATGCATTTCTACAATACACAACAAACTTTAAAAGCATATCCACACTGTCAGAAAAGTAGCGGCAAACCCTTATCTAAACACAAAAATGATGAGCCTGATTTCAAAATTAGCTGTGTAAGTTTATTTGACACATGATGAATTATGTATGTATGTTACAGTGAGCTACTATAAGAACAGTTAGAGGCCTATAGTATGTACCATCACAGTCTGGATCAATATTGCCCCCAAAGTGTGTGATTTTCTCTTTTCTTCCCTCTGTAAGAAAGAGAAACCATTGTCTGAATTGTAAAGGCCCATGCTTCAATTCAGCGTACAGTGGCGGCATATCCGATCCACTGAGCAGCATTATTATCCATGTCGCTGCTGCACTAATACTAGCTATCTCCCTAGGTGCCATTTTCTGTCCTTCAAATGTATATAGAGAAAATGTCAGGCTTTCCAAGCCCAGCATACTGAGAAGCCATAATGGCATTAGCACAGCGAGATGGGGTGCTCTGCCATTCATGCTAACCATGTTTGCCTTTTTCCATCACACTACACAACAAAGGGCCTCATCTCATCAATAAGGAAGGTCCTGAACTCTTCAACTTTGCATTATGGTTGCACTGACACAGCAGCAGGAAGCGGTTCGGCAATGAAGGATGCCGAGCACATTTCACACAAAGCTATGGTTCCACCCTAAATATGAGGATTGAATAATGTAAAGAGGTGATGGAAGATCATTGTGTAAAAGGGTTCCTGCTCAGTGGGAGGTGGAGGAGAAGATAGAAAGCGAGAAACAAAAGCTGCACAGGGATGAGAGGGCAACCCCCAGCTAAGGGATACTGACTCTTTGAAAAAGAAGAGGAAGAGGCCCTTCCATAATTTAGCTGAGCAAAACGTGACACTTTTTTGTTTACAAATGTGGCCTCAATCAATACATCTACCCTAGAAATCACACCAAAAAATACATTTGCAGAATCATTAGTATGTTGTTACTGTCTGTTTCTTACTGATATTTCTTACTTGTGTCGTTGCTCCCTTTTGCTGGACTTGTGGCTGTCCTTTCCCCTCAGACTCCGACAGGAAGCCCATTCCCTTCAGGTACTGCTGTAGGTTTCTGCTCAGCTCTGGGCTCAGTTTTCTGTTTCTGGAGGACATCAAAGGGGCAGGGGGTGTGGCTTGATGGCGAAGGGGGACATTCCTCAGTTTGGAGAGCTCTCTGGAGATCACCTGCTGCGTGATGCCATCCTGCCATGTCAAACCTAGAAACAAAAGGTCACTCAGAAATTCATTCATGGATAGAATAAACCATCTGTCATCTACTTAAGTAAAAATAACATTACAGAGCAAACCAAAGGCCAAATAAAATATTTAAACTGGAATGTATGCTCTATTGGAATAAATTATCAATAGACAAGGCAAACATCCTTTTTTTCATTGAAAACCAGGACACATATGGCATACATTTTGTCCTCAGTGTATGCATTAAGGGTTTAATATGTAAGATTTGCAGGTGGTTGTGTGCTTTGATTACATTTGTTTGGTTTAGTTTGCATTCACTAACTCCATTTTTAAGATAAATGTCTCAGTTTCCTTCATCCTTTCAAGTAATTTATAGGTAGAGAACTCAGATTGTTTTTTCACAAACTCCTCATGGTTCCCTCTGAGGTCTTCAGTGCCACTCCTCTGTCCCTAGAACAGTATGCAACCACAAATGGAGTAAGCTAATGACCTGACTCCCAGCACAACACAGACTCCAAGGTAAACTTAATATAAGTATACAAACACATGCACATTTTACATATTAAACCTTTAAAGTGGCGCTAAGCCTTTATACACTTTTTTTGCATATCATCTCAGTTGTCATGTCTGTAATAATGCGGTGAACACATAATTCCTAATCCTTCAGGGGTATTTTTCTGTCTCACATTGTCTTTAGAGCATTAGAATTGTGGTATTATGATGCCTTCATTATCAGTATTGAATCACAGGTTACTTTTTGATCCTCACCCCTACGGCACACACTCCTATCTAAAACAAAACAACAAGGTAGAATCACACAATATAACAGAGGGGGTCTAAAATTACGACACACTAAACAGGAGCCACGACTGCATGTACATGTACAGACACATGTATACAAAGACCTGTGCACACACACACACCACAGCCAGTCAACAAGCCTGGGGAGAGTGTCACACTGCGGCCTGACGCCTTGCCAACATCTCTGCTAATTGCCAACACATAGTTGGGATGCAGAACTCCTGGGCAGGGGCAAAGCGCTGTGGTGCCAGGACCAGATGGAGCTACCCAAGCAAAAAAGATACCCAAAACATGGCCCCATTCCCAATGAGCCAAGAGGCACAGGATTCCATCAGCAAAGAGCATAGAAATACCATAGATATTATACTTTTTTTGAAGATCCAAGATGTTCACTTCTATTACAATGAAGAGGCATTTTTTAATGAGAAGAAGTAATTATGTTGTGGCCTAGGCTTAGCTTCCAAGCTGTCACATACCTAACATTTTACCAGACTAATCTGAAAAACAAAGACTGCCTTTAATGATGTAGACATGCTAAATAGTAACTAACAGCCCGGGTTGGAATATACAAAGTATTTAAGTACCAACACTGCAGAATGTCTTCATTAGCCTGGTTTCTCACCCATAGACTTTGCTTATACTCATAGATATTCATAAGCACCAGATGAGGATCTGAGCAATGCAGAGCAGCTACAGATGCCTGCAGTCATTCTTGGCAGCGCTGAATGGAGCACAAAGCAGCGTATGTTGTCACTGTTCTGGAACGCAGCTCAGCCATCCATCCGTACAACAATGACAGTTAACTACCCGTGGCTTACCCAATGTGGTGTATTCTTGCTATATATTAGCACGGTGATGATCATTTATGCTATCATCAAGCGCGATGGAGAAGTCAGGTCTGGCTTCACCCCTTAAGGTTCCATATGGTACCTGCAGTTAGCTGCAGCTGGTTAAATGGGTTCAGTGTAAACGTGGGATGGCGCCACAACAAGATGAGGCTGGCTTCACTGACTGTGACACCTCTATCCCCTATGTCTCCTGGGGGATGCACTCATTTCCATAGATGCCATGTTTTGTCTGTGTGTGATGGGCACACTTGAGGGAAAAGGTATGCCGGCGCAAATAACACAATCAAAATGAGTTGTTTTGTTCAAAGAAAAAGTCAGGGAGAAAAGTGGTGGGGCCTTTACGGTTGGATTCCTCTCAATCAACCTCTCAGCTGATTATCCTGGCACTGAGGAGCTAAATGTCATGCAAATTCATCTGTAAGTCCAGGAAAGAGCAGGTTCCATCACCAAGTGCTGCCTCTTTTTGCCTGTTAAGGATAGCATGCCGTCTCAGGCAAATGCCTCAGTTAATTAACGCCTTGCCATTAGCACAACAGCTTTCAAACAAGCAAGCCTCCTGTCTATTTTCTGTGACAGAGAGAGAGAGAGAGGCAGAGAGAAGAGGGCCTCCTAAATATTCAAAGCCTATTAGATGGGACCCTGTCTACATGTCTTGTTGTTTCATCTGGGGTTTTTGAAATGCAGATTTTCCCCTTTCCTTTACTTCTGTCCACCAACTGATTTTAAAGGCATTAATGGAAGAGAGCGTGAATAATTTAGCAGCAAGTTCTACCTAATTAGTCAAAACGAAACGTGTCAATCCAAATATGACACATAAATTAAACCAACAGTGCAATGGAGATCCAAAATATGAATATATTTCCAAGTGACATTTCATTTGGTGTCAGCCAGCACTGTATATAAGTTTCATATTGGAAGAAAAATTCTGCTTAAGCCAAAAGACATTACACAGTATTAATGTTTCTTTCTTAATGTACAGTTATGTTTTTATGGCAAGAAAGCTCATTATATTCCACTAGCTTGCGTCAATGTCTTTATTGAAGCTATATGAAGTATAGAACGAAGATTTTTATGGCTGCGGTATTAAAATGAAATTATTCTAGATGTCTTGTGAATTACTTTATTCACTTTGTCCCAAATCCATCCAACATATTCAATAAGCTTTGTGATCTCTGTAAATTTAAGATGAAGTTTGGCTGGTTTGGGCAAAGTTTCATTCAAGCCTGATTTTGTAATACCTGAGTTATGTTTACAAGATTATTGTATTTTATGGTTAGTGCTTGGAAAGGTCTGCATGGGTCAGGCTAATAAACTAAAGTATTTCATATTGCTATTACTGAAAAACAATTGCTAAACATCTGCAAGGACATAAAAGATTGTTTTTCCATCGATAAACATTAGAGAAATCACAGTTCAGAGGAAAAAAATCAGCAATGGGTTTTCTAAAAAATCATCCTGTTCCACACACAGACACTGAATGATTCAATAAAACGCCTCTTGTTTCTTTCATAACAACTCAGTTTTCACACGGCACGTTGGCGTGTGAGTGTATCTTTGTCTGACTTGTTGTTTTTTTTTTCTTCTTACTAGTACCATCCAGCAAGGTTGTCAAGGAACAGACAGAGCCGAATATGAGGGAGAACAACAACAGGTTTTTGTTGCTCGTCTGTCAAGGAACATTTGTTTGTGCGCTAAAGAAAGTAGGACCGTGAATAACATGTGGCTTCAATGTCAGTAGATGACATTATGTCAGTTTAAAGCCACTGATTCTTCCTGACTGAGTATACCTGCCAATGAACGTAATATAAATGTCACAGTGCATCATCTTACTTCACTCGTCTGGACTATGAGAGGACAGACTGCACTGCACGGGGTCAGAGGACCAATCGACTGCAGGGTTTAACATGGTGCATTAACAGCACCTGTGATATGATTTGTTCTGATTTGTGGGTAAAACTGAAAACACAAGAGGATGATTCATCTTTCTTACAGTCCAGTTTTAATATATTGTGCATCATATTAAAACCCTGTGGTTACTGCCTTATCTCCCTTGTGCCTTCACACGGTCCCAGTCTGCCCAAAAAGACATACATGTTAAGCAGAGCCATCATAATGCAAAGCAGCCTTGCTATGAAATGTATACACACTATGACAGCACACAGTGAATACTAAACTGCATGGCTTTATAGGTGATGTGGGATATAGTTTTAGCATCCATTGTGGTGAAAATTTAATACCAGACAATATGCTGTGCCAGTAGGGACATATACAGACAACCCAAGCCCTTTTGTACAAGGGTCAGTTTCTATTGATCTGAATGACATTGGTGTTGTGCAGTGAGCAGAGATTGTGTGATTTCTACCTGCGCCTCTGATGCAAGATAAAGAGGATTGTAAATCGATTCCATTGATGTTCCGCCCCGTTTTTTTCCCCCCTTCATCTCTTCAATTTAGGTTACAGTACAATGGTCTCAATAACCCTGTCTGAGGTAAAAAAAAAAAAAAAAGGAAAAAGAGGTGCCCCACGTCTCAAAGATGACACTTCAATAGCTGTTGAGCTGATAAGAATAACGTGTCACTGAGCATTAGCAGTGCATTGTAGGCTCATCCGAAGATAATGCCTGGCGTCTGTGGATGTGATTCTACAAGACAGAAAGGGGAAAATGATTCAAAGTGATGATGTCATGTCTGCACCGTCTGTAAACGGGTGTCTAAAAACACAAGGTCAGAGAACGAGCCCCGTGATAAAAAGCATCTAAAGAATTAGACACCACTTAGAACGGAGCGAGAAAATTACACACCGGATCTCTTCTCATCCTCCTCGCTCTCATTTTGTTTATTTCTGAGCAGTAATTACAATAAATGTGTGGTCTCGCCTGGCTTAATATTCATCACTAGATTTTCTTTTTTTTTTTTTTTTTTTTTGATTTCCTCCAACAGACTGCTTACTCTTAATGATTTTCAACACTGGTTCACGCCTGTTAAAAAATATTAAGCTCAGAGTGCCCTGCAAAGCCAATTATGTTTGGAGGGCTAATGTTGCTGGTCACGGTCTGTGTTAAAGGTGTCTACTGCCCCCTGGTGGGTAATAGCTGAAGTTACAGGCCATAAGGCTGAATTTTGAGAGACATTTTCTTCATGTATTCAAACACACATCCAGTCAGTTATGCAGGCAATTTTTCTGCTAAATACCTCAGAATATCTCTCCAAAGTGTTTAATATTTTTTTCCCTGTTACAGGATTCATAACAGCTGACAGCCTGGAGGCTCCAGACATTTCTTGCTGTTGTTCACACTAACAACCATCAGCAAGATATGGTCTGTTTTTGCCACATTAACATGACAGAACTGATGAATATACTGTGACTCCTTGGCCCATGGGAGTTTTTGAATCTGTGTTGGCTCAATGAAACTCAGCATGGCTTCAGGCTGGGTAAATTGAACAACTAATTCTTAAAATACAGTTACTTCTATTCTGCAGACATGTTATTATACATGGACTGTCTCCCTGATGATGTAACCTGTTATAACAAGCACATTAGCTGCTGCCACTGATTGAGTAGGAGAGACTGTCTAATGTGATTACACTGCACACCTCACAGTTACTCATCCACAAAATTAGCTCTAAATGTCCTAGCATACAAGCCAATTAGATTGGCTGCTGGAGTTAGGCAGTGATGGCAAAACAATGGCCCAATATGAGTCAAATGACCTGTTCTACCTCAGTAGTGTCATCCTATGCTAGCCAAAAAGACAGCTTGGCTATTTGGCTTGCGCCACACAATGGCAGTTGACAAGCATTGCTGTAAGCCCTGTACATGACTGATAAAGGCTGCTGAATAGAAAAAAAAGACATTCGGACAAAGACAGACAGGCAAACAGGCAGTACCTCTGTGAGCCAGTTTCTGTAGGAGGATCCTGAGGCGTTGCAGAGCTGAGGAAGAGATATCGTATGTGTGCAGGTCTGCACCAGCCAACTCCTGGCACCTTCCAAACACTCCATCTACAAAAAAAGACACAAGGTAGAAAAAAAGGTGAGGTAATTTTTAAATGCAGGCTGCTACATGTTCATAAGCAGCATTGGAAATTTTCCTTCTGAAACTTCATACAGTGGGTTACAGATCAATTGTTTCCCAGTTAATATGCATATGCATAAAAATATTGGACTGTTTTAATTACTTCATCAAAGTAATGAATTATATATAAGACCTAAAAACAATGAATGAAATGAATGAAAAAAATGTTCAAGCTTTTTCTGGTATAAGGTAAATTCTGTTAAATTTCCAGCATTTGTGTGCCTTAGCATGAGTAAGGTTTACATTTTACATATAATATATATTTATTTTAATCCAAAATAATATATCCTGATGTAACCTCTTTGTAAGCAGCCACCAATAAAATTGAATTATATATTTCTTCCTTCAGCACTGCTAGCAATTGCAGTTGCATTTATTTTATAATGGATTTATGCATTTATAGGACACTAACTGCTCCCCAATGCATGGTTTTATAGAAACCCTGATGATATATTTATGAGAACTTCTTGTACATGTATTGTGGTTTTGCTGAAGTCTTCCTGGCCAGATCAAATGCTGTAATGGTGTGTGGCACCTGCAGTGTCTCTGTACCTACTGACTTCCTGTTTTGGGGGAGCTAATAGCTGACATTTTTCGTCTGACAGCACTACGATAAGCAGCCGTTCATGGCAGGAAGGACTTTATCAGAGACCCTAGTAATCTCCCTATCAGCAGGCCTCCCGCCTCACTCAATACAGGTTGCTAGGCAACCAACGCCACAGAGTCCCTATCGGCCCCATAATTCAATGGCTGGTCTAGACCTCTGAAGGATACTGAGGCTCACGGGTTCAGAATGCAGCGAGTAGATGTAATGCCTGGAATATAAATAACCCACATTGTCACCTTCCCTCAGCTGGGGAGATAAATCTATGCATGTTGTTGGCTAAACTCACCAAATGAAAGTCCAGATGATCTCTGGAGATGAATCTTGGGCGATTGGATATGTATGTCTGTGTGCATGTCCATACTACTGCATCGTGTGAGAGTATGTGTGGGGATGCCTCTGCGATTAGATGGAATCTAATGATGTGAATCAACACTTTGTCATGCACCACAGCATCCCATTAATTAGCCCCAAGATGTCGGACAACAAACATCAGTGGCATGATTGATGCTCACTGACACGTTGGGCAATGTACAATACACAAGCGTTAGTGCTGATGTCCATTACATGCCGCAATTTTCTGTCTTCTCTTCAATGCAATGAGACTAATAATTACCAAGATAATAATGTGTGTCAGACGGGACTCGAAATTGAATTCTTATTCTACAGCAGAAGCGGGTGTTTTCCTGCCTTACCCCCCTTCCTGTGACCCGTTAAATGACAGCTCTGTAAAGGAAAAAGCCTGTGGGAGATGGTGAATTAGCATAGAGAACACAGTACAACACTGAGGAGTTATTTTAAGATTTCACAGTGCAGAGGAAAAGTTCTCAATAACAGACACATGGATCTGAATCACAAGATGTCAACTCTACCCTTTGCAGCAATCAACCCATCTTTTCTGACTAATGTGATGCCATAAATACAATGGCAATATACATGTCAGGCTGTTGCTTTTGGTGTGATTTATTTTCCCTTGTTACACACTAACAACACTTATAATGTTAGAATTGAATAGAAGCTGGTGACATAACAAGTGAAGGGAAACTTTTAAATGTTTGATGGTTTGCATCCCTCATTGGTTTCCATGCCAATGGCAAGTAATAAACATGTGACTTCCTTCTCTATTGTCAGGGACATTCCCGGTAGTTACCAGACGTAAAACTAGACAAATACGCATATCCACACACATGCACCAAACACAACCAGGATTTTAGTGCATAAAGAAGTAGAAGACAAGGGTAATTTACAACACAGGAATTCTTGTTAGGCAAACATAATCACTGATTGATTTATTGAGGTGTTCAGAGCTGCAGCTCAGGAGAGACGCTGAACCATTCTCAACCACATGCGTGATAAATCACACAGCAGCTTTCCGACACTTTATAGTGTGCATTGACAATACTGAGGTTTTCAAAAAAAGTAACAATGGTTTATTGTAGTTGACAGTTTGAAACACAGACACTGTTTTTGGTTTCTGACAGCTAGAAACAACATTTTAATTTCAGGCTTGGAAGAGCAGCATGTCTAGGATACACAGAGGGTTGTCCACAGCTGAAAATAAGACAGAAATGCAGCATAATCAAATATCAAGGAGGTTTTACATAGGTATGTCAGCAGATAACAGACAGTACTGGTGTGAGAAATATAATGTATGTGGCCTGACACATTCACAGCCAGTTGGGGAGTAAAGCAAAGTCCATCAGGCACAACAGAAGACATTGATCCTCTAATGATCATCTGCCAAGGTTAAGGAAATATTAAGCTGACAATGGATCAATTGGTGTCCTCTCACAAAACCAGACTAATGCCTTCAATCTAATGAACAAAAGGCAACTGCAATGCAAATTAACCTTGATCAGTGTAATCCATAATGTATAAAACCAGCTAGGCGAAAAAATCCATCAAGTCCATCAATTCTGTGATGTACAGTCCTATAAATCAGTGACATTTCTCTGTACAGAGCGGCTATGCCTGAATAAGTAGCATGTTGACAAGAATAAAGAAGAAGATTTTCAGCCAAAAAGGTAAAGAGCTCTAAATCCAGACACTGTCTCTCCTCCCACTGTGACAGACAGTGCGACACCCGTCTGCCGCTAAAGCTATTTAAACTGTGAAAGCTAATGCTTTAGGATAACAGGAGCAAACACTAAAGCTGACAGTCAGCTAAGCATTTCTAAAAGACTATATGTCAGAGGGAGGGAAGGACAGACTCAGGAGACAAATTAAGACATATTGAAACAGGTGTAGTAGCTGTACAACTCATGTGTCGTGAAAATGAATAGGGCTAAATCAATGCACCGAGACCATCCAGATGTAGTCTGCAAATAAACCAAAGGAGAATCTAAAATGATTAGAGTATGATTAATGAAGTGTTTATGGATATTCAGGTTTTTTTTTCATAATTGTCTATTTGAAATGATAATTACAATTATGCATGCACTGTAATCTACATGTAAATAAAAACATTACAAAGATAAAGCAGACTCTCTACATCAAAACATCCTGCTTATTCAATCAGAATGTAGAATATAAATGAGTCTTCTGCTTATATTATTTATTTCTGTTAACAAATCAGTTTCCTTGCACTTAAATCAAGGAACCCCAGTCTGTCTCTTCACGTTTGATTATTCTTGGATTTGCACCTACTGCATAAGCGTTCTGTCTTTGGCCCAAGCGCCTGTTTGGAATTAGAAATTTTGTAGTTGTTATTTAAAGTGTTGGTGCTTACAGTCGTTGCAAGCCTTCAATCAATAGATGCAGCAGCCAAATCGTTTAAATCTAAAATACAGTGTGGACATTTCAGACAATATTGGCTCAAGTGGAGGCAAGATAACCACCAATCGATACCACACTCTTGGTTAAGTGTTTAATAGGAGCCAACTGGTGTCCTAAGGGGAACATGTCGCACTTATCTGCTATACTTTAGCTTAGCTTATCATAGCAGTAAGCCACAGACTCTGGAGAGATGCATCAAATGAAATGCATTTCCGGTCTTAAAGTAATTACATATCCTTTTAGAGGAAAGCATTCCCATGAAAATGGAAATGAAGATTTAAAGTGGTTGGTTTTGAAATAACATGACAGCACGCTGAGATATGATGTACACTGTGAATGGCCTAATTATTTCTGTGACACAATCATGGCTACATTTCAATACACTGTTAGACACAAAACTAACTTTTTTTTGCCAATTAGATAAAAGTCACATTTATAAAAAATTCTGTGGATTGACATGACCAAGAGCAGCTCTCTTTGTAACTCTTTCCTCTGCTCAGTCATCTCGCATGGCAACAGCAAGGGTGAGGAGGGGCACGGTTGGCCCAGCCTCGAATAAACCAGGTTACTCCTTCAGGGACCTGGGAAGAGCTGAAGTGGCAGACCTAGTTACTCCCACTCATCCTCAACATGTACGGTGGCTGCTGCTCATCAGGAGTCCAGTGGAGAGTAACTGAGTATGCATAGAGGGCTACCAAGCAACTAAATAATGTCTCATTACTTGCATATTAGGTACAACATTAGTTTTAGTTTAAGTCTTTTTCTGCTTGGATATTTGCCTTTACCGAGCATCAGGCTTGTAATTACATTTCTGTGCTAGAGGGATGCTTGGAGTTTCCTCGGTGTCAGTTCAGCTCTGTGGTCTAAAAAGCAGAGAGAGATAAAATAAAGCAGGGGTAAAAAAAAAGACTGAAAGAAATGACTATTCACATCTCACCCATGCATGATAAGTAATGAAGCTTAATATGAAGCCTCAATACCTAAAATGACCCCTTTCTCTGCCTTTGGTTATTTTCTGTTGAGTTGTCAGCAAATTTCCTTCTATTACGCTACACAGCTTTTCTCAGTACCAATGTGGACTGTGCAATTAAAGTTAGTTTTTTTTTTTTGACTGCACTATATTGCAATCTCCTCCCTGTTTCCTCCTAAAGTGGGTTAATATGTAAAGAAGGGTGGAGATGTCCTAATGTGCTTCTTTAATATGCAACTGACAACCCCCCTCATTATTATTAGATCTTCTCCTTCCACTTTGAGCATTGAAACTGGTCTGAATCTCTCTTTTTTTTTTTATCTGATCAAAACCATGATCTCTCTCTGTAAAGCACATAACATGGATCAGAAAGGCAGCAAGCTAAAGATATAGATACATTTGATTGTTAAAAGGCAGATAGATATAAACAACACAGACACAAAATATGTCAGACCACTTTCATCCGTCTACTCCTATTAACCCATAAAGACCCGGTGCTATTTTGATGACAGTTCCTAAATGATTATTTATCTATATTTAACCTTTCTTCAGTGATCTATCACCATTTATTGTATTATTGAATTATCTTTTTTACTTTGCTTTTTTCCTCAGTTAAAATCATGTATTTCCTATATTTAATTCACTGATCATGTAGATGTTTATTAAAGTTGAAGGTTATTATGTCAATAACAGAAAAAACTGAAAAAAATGACTTTTCAGCAAAGATATTGTTTACTGAACATAAACCCAGTGTCCCCATCCACCGTCATTGATCAAATCAAACTCCATGGGTTTTATTAGTGAATCAATGATGTTGAAGATGATGGTGTTTCCATGGTAACTATGGAGCCTCTGAACATCCAAATGGGTCATATCTGATGACCATGAAAAGATGACTAACTGTATTTCACACCAATTATTGACATGGGTTGATAGGATTAGTGGATCAACAGGTATTAAACAGTTCCATCAATAGATGGTGTATAACACCAATGGATGGGGTCTTTATGCGTTAAAATATTACAAATCCAACAGCAGTATTTATCCTAAGTGTTGTCTTCTATAGGTCACAGAATGTTTTGCACACAATGCTAACACTTTGCAGCAAGGGTATGTTAATTAACATGAGTTGATAGATGTTCTCTTCGTTATAATGAGAGTCACAAAGAGCAGATTAAGGAATAATGTAAGAACAGTAGGTGGAAAAATGTTATCTTTCACTGCACATTTATAAAACTAGTTTTCTTTTAGTGAACAAAGGCTAACTTGTGAACTTCATGACCGCTATGTTACTATTGGTTTCAAACATTTACTGGTATTAATAAACACTTTAAATAACATGTAAGGCTTAATACATGTGAAAAAAAAAAAAAGAAAAAGGACATTTTCTGACAAATACTTATTGTTTTTATGCTTTAATTAACGCCATTATTGCTTGCTATTTACTTGGTAATAAAAAAATAATGCATAAAAAACATTAGTTAATTGTTTATGGATCTTTATGAATGCATTAACTGGTCTTAGTTATTGTAACGTTTACTTATGATTTTATTTATTTATTTTTTTCTTTTCTTGGTTACTGTTGCCTGTGAAATTGATTTTATCAGGAATCCGCATCAAAGTAAATGAAGTGAGCTTAAACCCAGTCAAATAAAACAAACATCCTCAAAATAGACGCATCTGATCATCATGCTTCCAAGCACTGACGACAAAAACAAACATGCTGGTACACACATGCACTGCTGCCGAGACTTCCGCTATCGGAGAATACATTAACCTTTCACGATGGCTCTGTCACGAAGATGATCCTTGATATTGACATGCTATCAATCCTCTTCAAAAGCAAAGGCCGCTGTGTGCCAGCACTGAATGCTACACTGTAAAAAGCCCCGACATTTCCCCTCCATTCATCAGCCGGTTTGTGTTGTCATGGAAACCATGTCACAGACACTAGCATCTTCATGGACCACGGGATTTGTCTATAAGGCTGTGACTATTTGTGGATTGGGGAAATCTCGGTGAAAGAGCGAGGAAAACATCCCTTGGATATTGATTATAACCACTATTAAGCTGAAACAAAAGCCGTTTAATAAATGTAGCTTCTCCGATTACAAAAATGCTTTTCTTAAACACGACTCATATTTCCAAACTGAACTGCAATCCACGGTATGATGTGAACAGACTCTCGGGTTGCCCTCTGCTGTGTCTATCTATAAAACCCTGAGTGATTAAAAATAGCCGGGGCAGCTTTCAAAGCATATCGGCTCGATGATGGTTGATACCACAGGGATGATGCTGTCTATAATGAGACGTGGTGGGTGTGCACAGCCCTCACAGTCTGACTTACCATTGACGCAGAATTCATATGGTGTGCAGAGCTCGTCTTCAAACAGGCAGCCTTTAGGTGAGAAAAAGAGAAGGAGGAGGGGAGAGAAAGATGCATAGTTAATATACAACTCCATATCTGTGAATTTCTCACCAAGTACTTTCAAGTTGTAGGCTAATAGTATCACAAAGCGTCACTGCACTGTTGGTTATGCAGATAAGCATTTTCATGGGAAACTGATACATATATTTATATGTTTAGAATGCTACGGGATAAATTATTAACTCTCAAAGATTTAAACAGCTGCTGGAGACCAAATGATCTGATCTAAATATTTAATAACTTTTGATCCACTAATCCTATCAATGCATTTAAATAATTCAGGTAAAATGCAGTTTCTCAGCCTTTTGGTGACATCAGATGTATCTGTTTTGGGTGTTCAGAGGCTCCATAATGAACATGAAAACAAAAATCATTTTCTGCAACAATAATTCATTAATAAAACCCACATAGGTTGACAAACGATAGTAGATTTTATGTTCAGTTAATGATATATTGTACTGGAAAGGTCATTTTTATTTCATTTTTTTCCTCTTTTGATATGATAATAATGTATTGAATTGACTCAAAAATTTTAACATAATCAGTAAAATAACTATAGGATTTTTGCTGAAAAAAATGGAAAATGCAGAGGATAGTATTATACTAAATGATGGCAAAATAGGAGAGGAGAAGTCAAATGCAGAAATTCTTCTTTAAACATTGTTGTTCTTGCTCTGGGTGAGAATGTCATTAGAATATTGCTAACCAGCTAATGTTGCTAACAGTTTGACTAGCAGCTAGTTAGCTTAGCCTCACATGACTAGGACAAACAAAAGGAAAACATAAATTAACATGGTATACATTGTAAATTATAGAAGCTTAAGTTTTAAAGCAACAATTTGTGATATTACCTGTGAAACAACCTCCAGCCTCAGTTTAATAATGTAAATTTAAAAGACGGACATTGTTTTAACACCCCACAGCTTACAATGACATAAAAGACATAATGAGATGAGATGACTGAATGTGAAGAAAATGTACTAAATTATGGTACAAAAGCAGGTCGATGTCTTTTCTAAATATAAAAGTACAGTTTAGGACTATATTAACACTGGCTGGGGGCCCTGCCGCTAATGGCACAGCCATCAATCATCAATTAGTGCGACTTCTCCTATCCTGTCTCTGACACTAATACTCCAACTCTATGGGCTACGTTTCCATATATGAATGTTGTATGAATATTAATGAACTTTAACGCCTGGACTAGGGCTGGGTGTTCCAGACTAATAAATGAACAGATGGCAGGAGCATTATGGGTAGCTGTTCCCTGTGTTCATATTTCACACGTGGGAGTTGCAGCGAGAAGAGGACTGATTGTTCTGTTCACCGATCTGCACAGGTGATCCTCCACATTTACACATTCGTGAGAAAAAAAAAATAGAGTTGAGAAAAAAAAAGTATAGTGTCTTTGAGTTTAATAAAAAAATAAATAAAAATACTCTTTTAATGTAATTTTCTGCCATGGAGGCAAATGTAGTGGCACATTTGGAGGTCACATATGCCAAAGCAAACAATATTAGAAACAAAATGAGCTACTTAACATAGCATTTGGGTTTGCTCAAGGCTCCTGACAGACTCGCACTATAGATTCTATGGTGCGTGCACTGTTGCTAAAACAGACACAATCTGTAGACGATTAGGTCAAGTCTCAGCCTTCCTCCAGCAAGTCTTTTATCTTTGTTATTTCCCTCGCTGTGCTCATCAGTCGGAGTGACGGAATTGGATGTGCCCTCTTGGCCCCGTGGCCTCGATGGACAGCAATGAGCGGCTCACGACCGTGAATAAAGAACAGGCTGAGTAGGAAGAAAGGCCTCTGTCAGACTTCTTTAATAATGAGAAGAGAAAGGTGCAAGAAGTCTGTTAATCAACCCACACAGAAAAGGATAAAAAGGACAAGCACAGAGGAGACAGGAACTTTTTGGGTGTCAGTTTGTTTGACTTTACATTCCTTTTTTCCAGATCCATCTGTAATGTCATTATTCTTGTACAATTATTAAAGACTAATCTGCATTGAGACCTTGATTTTATGGATATGATAAGCAGCCATTTTGTTTGGTAGTTGAGGGCACATTTCATGAAATGACACCTTTTGAGATAATGGATTCAATTTGTCAGCAAAATGGGTATTTAATGATGTAGAGTTGGGCATTACCACAGAACTACACAGTCACTGGGTTCTTTACAAAACTATGAGGCAGAATGTCCTGAACTTACTGCTCCATCGTGAGCCACAAATGGCAATCCACCTTTCCCAGTGCATTACTCATATTAATGGGAGATTTGGGAGACAATAACCCCTTTGGCGCATAGATACAAACAAATCATATAATGCCGTCTGTGTTTTGTTCTCATCCATTCAACTACATTTTGCAGGAAACTCAAAAATGCTGTACTTGAGCTTACAGAGCTGCATTAATGCTATACATGCACAGTATGAGAAAACAGAAGTATGCATTCAATTTGTACTCTGTAAAATCATTCAGGGTATGTTGGGGCAAAGTATTCTGCCACTAAATCAATGTTTACTGTGCAGTTCTATAATGTGCAAAATAACAATGATTTGTGTTTTTTTTTTACTGTGTGTAATATGTATTAGATTGAGCTCTGATAAAACACATGGACTGTGAAGGCTTTGACTTTCAATTAGAAATGCTCATTGTTGCATTTTATTGACAACAGTTTCATGGGGATATATAACTTTAAATCAACCATTTTCCCTTCCAATGTTTTCTGTTTTTCTTTCTCTTTTGACTTTATTAATACCTAACAAAAGACTAATGCTGAAAGATTTGCAGAGGGTGAAGCAAAGTAGAAATGACTAGAACTGTTGCTGTCCTTGTATGTTTTATTTTATTTATCTTATTCAAGACAGAATGGCAGTCAATTGGGAGACAGTTTTCCAATTTAAAAGATAATTTACAATCCAAGAAAGTCATGGTTTGTGACAAATATAGTAAAGAAACATCTAGTTTGAGTCAATTAAATGGACTGCATTTCTTGCTACAGATGATACACGTCACCAACAACAAACCTAAGGATATTTTATCTGAATCTTTGAGAGTGAGGTAAAAAAAAAAAAACAGAAGAGGTGAAAATACAATAGTCTGGTCATGTTGAAGCTGCAGAGACTATGAACAGATTGTGGAGACAGTTGTGATGACGTCACCTCCACAACCTTCTGGTGTGTCATCTTTCTCTTCATGTATTTTCACAATCTGATGTTCCAACAGTTTTATCACAAACAGTAACTTTTGGGCCTTATAGAATTATCTCTTCAACAAACAAACAAACATCAAACTGTATGTGTAAATGATGGTACAATTTAAATGGGATAAAAAACAAACTTGTTGCTTGCCATTGACTATAATGTAATTTTTCTCCAAATGGTCCAATGAGGCACAAATGGAACAATTTCTATTTAGAGATAGAAAATGTTAGCTGTGATGCTTAGGGGAAATAATAAAGTTCCCAATGACATTATTAAAAAAGTGTTGAAACCCAAATAGAACAATGAACTGTTAAAGATGGAGAGTGTTCTTTAGGACCCAAACAGAAATCAGAATTAATGAGTTCCCTGTGTTTGATTTTACTGGTCCCTTGAATGTTTTGGTTCTAGTACCCTACTTGTTTTTTTTGTTTTTTTAAACATACTGTTCCATGAACACTTCCATCATAAATAGATTAATTAGGATTTGTAATGAAGGTTAATACAATAAACTAAATAAATAAGACCAAAAAATCAGGAATTGGCCGACAATCCCTCTTGACCATGCATCTCACCACTCGCAATTAGTGTCAGTCCAGTCAACTTTACCTCCTCATCACTTCCCTGTTTAATTCATTGGGTTCTCTGGGAAGCCTTGTCAGCTCTCAATATTAATTACGGCCTTCCATTTAATGAAGCGTCCAGCCAAGCATAGTTAGTCAGACATTGTGTGTGTGTATGTGTTAGACTTAATGTGTATGTGCATGTGCATGTGTGTGTGATAGGCAGGGACACAGGATTGATAACACCTCATCCCCTTTCTCCGACATTATGCCAGAGATGATTAAAATGGCGGCTTTTAATTAAAATACAATCACAGTGGATGCTGCTGATTACCTCAGGCAAAAAAAAAAAAAAAAAAAAGAGACTCAACTCATCGTGGCTGAGAAAGAAAGTCGTTAAAAAAAAAGGTGTTTGGGCTATATCTTAATGCTTAATGAAACCATGTTTTATTCTAAACTTCCAGGCATACAAGATAATCTCACAAACAAAATGACCTTTCTTTAACAGTAATTCTCTTGCTAATGACTGATGATCTGTTGCCATGTCAACCTCATCACAAGTCAATCTCAGCACCTCATCAATAGAAAATTGACTATTAGTCAAACAAGTACGGTCTCTGTGGGTTTTAATGGCTCTACAGAGAGGATTTGAGGGCCTTTTAGTGCATTTTTGAAGGAAACAACAGCAGGAAGTGTAATACATGAAGTGCCACACAGACCTCACCGAAAAAAAGTGATAAAGCTGACTACTGTGTATGTAAAAATAGTAAATATATCATCAACTAATAGTGAAATATGTGGTTTTCCCGATTTGATTAATAACCATGGAAATAAATGACTATTCATCTGGAAATGCAGGTTTGAGGTTTTCAAAAATTAGGGCATGTGCTATGTTAGATCATTGTAAGTAAATTAGCTTAAAATTCATCCATTTTGTTTTTAGACTGCTGTTGAATATACCACCTTTAACTGTCATAAAAGCTGGAATAGGCATTTTTCAGAAATGAATCATAATTAATTAATCCTAAGAATAATTGTCAGAAAAAAAAATCAAGAGTTGCAACACTGAGCGAACTACAGGTGCTCTAGATACGCAGTAGCTTCCCCTCCCAAAATAGATGACCTAATTCATAACTATGCAGGGAAAATCCAGAAGGTCAATGGATGTAGTGAGTCAGTTTTGGAAATGATATACGGGTGGTTAGAGGCTCATCCTCCGAGGAGTTTGTGAAATATCATAGTATGATACCTCTGCAGAGAATTTGTCTCATTGATCTGCCCTCTGTCTTACACAGAAGGAATACTATCATAGTGATTTTGGATATTCAGTGATGATACCAAGCAGAAATAGGAGCTCAGATCATTTCCTTACACCTCTGTAAAGATTCTAAGGGAGCGAAGTGTATCCACTGTTTAAGCCAACAACGATCAACAAATAAAAAAACAACTGATCACCACCTAAAATCTTAGCTACATGTAAGAGGGATGTAACAACATAGATCAGAGGTCTTCAATGTGTTTTAAGCCAAGGACCTCCAAACTAATGGAGAGATAGAGTGGGAACACGCTGCTGTTCAATGTATAAATATATCTTCATTTAATACAGGTCTAGTCATATGACGAGTGAACAGGTCAGCACCTGTCTGAGAGCTCATGGGTCGATGTGTGCATTTCTGACTGAAAAATAACTTTCTGCCTCCATTTATCCATTTGCTATAATATCTTGGATTCATGTTAATGTACAGTCACGAAAAAAATTATTCACTCATCCTATGTTTTCTTCAATTTCTTGTTCATTTTAATGCCTGGTAGAGCTAAAGGTACATTTGTTTGGACAAATGTAATGATAACAAAAATAGCTCATAAGGGTTTAATTTAAGAGCTGATATCTATCCATTTCCCATGGTTTTATTAATAAAAACCAAAATCACATAAGTTCTTACATCAATAATAATGGTATCGTACTGACAAAAAACAGTGCTTTTAGGAATTCCATGTTTTCTTTTCTGTCTGTTTTAGACACATGATCCACACAGGAGTTAGTATTTGATTGCATAACCATCATTTTTGATGACTTTTGATGGTCTAATATTTTTTTCCACAACTGTATATTTAAAGACATTTAAATTTCTGGGGGAAAAATGGTAAAAAAATATTTTTAAAAATATTAAAAACTATCTAATTAACCAAACATTTCATGGCCCCCTGCAGTACCTCCACGGACCCCCTGTGGAACACCTCTGACATAGATGTTTATCCACAGGAGTGTGACATCTCAAGGGAGTGTGTTTAAAGGAAAAAGCTCATTTCAGGTCACTTGAAGAAAGCAATTACATAAGAAAGACTGAGGGTTTTTCATTAGAGAATTGTACAGGCACATTCATCTCTCGGCTAATCTTTACCTGTATGTTATTAAGTCATTAAGTGCATTCAGCTAAGCCATCCATTAGAAATATCAGGACAGATTAAGGTCTGGTGGAATGGTTTGTTGGCTTGGCTGTGAGGGACTGACCTTGCCTGGAATATTAAATCTGTCCCGATGAGGCAAAACCCAAGGCTGAACAAGAAGTCAGAGGCCTGATTGTTCACTTTCCCTCACAGGTAGTTGGCCAATACCAGGATACCATCTGTGATGTCTGAGGGGCCAAGGAGGATGCTGGGAGTCTGGCAGCGAGGACAGACACTCCCAGGGCCTGCTGCAGTTAAGGCCATATTTCATTCACTCTCTAGAGCCACCGGCGTATCTTTTATTATAATTATGGGCTTCAACCAAGGACACCTGACTCCAGTCATTTTTACTCGCACAGACGTCACACACGAACACCTGTACTGTCAGCCAAAAAAGCCATTTTAGACCAGTACAGTGGGTGACAACGGCAATAAAAGCACAAGTGAATTGGAAAGAGAGCAAGGCTGGAGTGGGGACAGCAGAGAGGAACATCACCTGCAAGCAAATTAGCATCAGCTTGACACCATGTCCGCAGACTTAAACAGCTTGTGTCATTAAGCCACACTCCTTCTAAAATTAAAGATGGCTTCAAGCTTTTCTCTGCTCCAAAAGGTCTGTTCTTGTCACAAGCTGCACGTCACATGTCAGCGATGCAGCCATGCTAAGTTTATCACTACCTTTTGCATTTTCATACATTCCCCATGCAGTTGTCTTTCTTGCATGACAACAACATGCTATTCAAGGACAACTATGGCATTCTGGGTATGTAAAATTAATCAGAAAACCTGTTTTTCCTGAGGTGAATCACACCAAAGCATCAATAACATAAATATACAATGGCAAAGGAAAACACAGTGCATTGATGAATATATCATCATAACTAAGTATCATGTATTATTAGAAGGGGCTAACAGCAGCACGATGGGGGGGCAGTTTGACTGAAGATAGAACCTGACATAAAACTACCTGAGTTCCCACAGAATGTAACCAAACACATTTCTCAGTGACTTTCCAGAGAATTTCTTTCCGAATTCCCAGGCAGGCAGGTCACTCTCAGTCAGTCAGCTGCCAGCTTCAGGCGACAGCCCAGACAACGACCATGAATTAAAGATGGCAGCGTCACTGCAGCAACATAGGACCCAGAAATAGGCTGGCTGACCTTTTCTGTGACCCACACTGAATGATTCAGACATTTGATTTTCTCCCCTCTTCTGAGGTGTGATTGCGTGCTGAAGAGCAGAACCAGAGCAAGTCAAACAGTTAAGTGTCCTCTCTCTTATGTGCCGAGACGCTCTGAGTGAAGCAACAGCATGTGGCCCCAAGGGAAATCTCTCCACCTCTAGAAGATCTAAAGGGTTTAAGTTTTATGAGCGCAGGTGAACCTCATTTGAAGTGCAGGTCATCACAACACTAGAGCTATGTGACATATGCACCTTCATGAGGATGCATAATTGGAGATGCAGACTTTTTTTTTTTTTTTTTTTTTTTTAAATTTTTTGCGAGTTATTTTATTAATTTCACAGCATAGAGTAACTATCATTAAAGCTGCAGTCGCTAAAATCAGGAGAGAAAACATCATACACCTTCCTTTTTCATCTGCAGCTCATTTCTCTTGGTTCAGATTAACACTAGGAATATAACAAGTGATGCCCCCGCACATATTGTAGCTTATTTTGACATCGATCCAGCTGATGTCATCATATCTATGCTGACATCATGCATCTATGCATGATGTCAGCATATCAATTGCCTCTATATACTGTATGTACCAAGTTTGAAGTAAATTGAAATAAAATTGATGCTTTTGGAGACATTTGAAATTTCACCCCTTGTAAGTAAATGAGGGAAAAAAAGATTTTAAAAATTCATAAAAAATTTGAAATTTGACCTACTTTTCCCAAAATGCAATGAGATCTATTCTGGGTCACTGGTAATCTATAAATTTAATTTGGAATGAATTTAACCAATGGTTTTGCTGCTACAGACATTTGAAAATTCACCCATTATAAATAAATGGGGGAAAAAAAAAGATCTGAAAAATTCATTAAAAATTTAAACTTTGACTTACTTTTCCCAAAATGGAATGAGATCTTTTCTGAGCCACTGGCTATCTATAAACTCAATTTGGAATGAATTCAATCAGTAGTTTTTTTGCTACAGACATTTAAAATTTTGCCCATTATAAGTAAATGGGGAAAAAAAGATTAGAAAAATTCATAAAAAATTGGAACTTTGACCTACTTCTCCCAAAATGTCATCAGTTCTATTCTGGGTCACTGGTAATCTAGAAACCCAATTTGGTATGAATCCAATAAATAGTTTTGCTGCTAGAGTGTGGGGGAGGTGGGGCAAATATAGATGACCACACATCACTTCATGCAATTATGGAGAAGTGAAACCATTTCTCCAAGTTTCTGTGTCAAGACAGAGCCCCCATCTGTCTAAAAACACCTCCAATTAGACAAAATCTGTCATCACAGGGTAGTTCGAATCCACAGGCAAGGAGGATATATAGACGTCTTCAGACTTGAATTACAATATACTGAAAGGTAATTATGGATTTTTTGGCCCAGTGATGACTAAAAGTCTATCAAGCACTGCAGTAGTTCTTAATTACATTTTTACAGACCCTCAGAAACACATATCTCGACACTGTCAGTGATATTACACAATTAGCTGCTTTTATAAGTCATGAGTTGGATCCATCTATCCGTGAAAATGATAAAATACTAACACAGTGGCTTTGTGCTCAAGACAACACACTTTTACTGCTTCCTTCACACCTCATCAGCTGCAGCACATTTTAGATCCAACAATTCCATTTTTGATTCAACGATACTGGATCAAACTTGAATTCTCTTAGTGTTTTGCTATGTTGCAGCTCGATAAAAAAGCTCATGCTGTAGCTACATAGTCAGAAGTCTAGCATCAAACTTCATTTGTCAAGAACCATCTGAAGTGCCAGAGACCAATACCAATGTTGACTGTCCTTTTGATTCTACTTCTTATTTTTGCTGTTAAATGTGGTTTCTTGCCAGGAACTAGTGGCAGTGGTGACAATGGCTACCACGGCCACTGGTTCCTGGCGGTGCTGGTGGTGACAATGGCCACTTTGCAAGAGCTACAACTATTTGCTGTATTTACCATTGGAGTTATGGTTCCTTTCACATACTGCCTTTACTTCCATATGATTGATAGGAGGTTACAATAAACCTGGTAATATAGAAATGGGGAAAAGCTCGCTAATCACAGGGTTCGTACAAATTTTTCAAGATCAAATTCAAGCACTTTTCAAGCACTTTCAAGGACCATTTTCAAATTTTTTCAGCGCTGGAGTAAAACACATATCTACAGGAATACATATACTCATGATTGTTTTTTCCACAATGATGTACATTGTGTTATGCTATAAACATCTACAACTGTATTTCATAACAGCAAAAAGTTTAGAAATTAAAGGATAACACAAAGTTTTACCCAAAAAAATGGAAGCCACTTGGCATTCTTCAGACACATTGGCACTGAACCAAAGATTTTGCTGAAAATTTACCTTGAGTTGACCTGAGAATATATACAAATTTTGTTTTTTGGCAAAGTTTTACTTTTCAAAATGTGTCACTTCTCTGCAAGTACTTTTGCTATAATTGCAAGCACTTTCAAGTACTTAAACTAAAATCCAAGCACTTTTCAGACATTGAAAACACAACATTGGAATTTAAACCTTTTCAAGGAGTTCAATCACCTGTACTAACCTTGTAATTAGCATGCTATCCTGTTTGATATCTCTACAATGCTATACTAAGACAAATATTAAAATTGCTTTAGCTATTTTTTAATGCCTTAACCCATAAAGAAAAAGTGCAACTTTTGTGGCTCTTCCCAAATTATTTTTTCTCTCCATTTAACCTTTTTTAAGTGATTTATCACCAGTTATTATAATATTAGCCTTACTATTTTGGATTTTTTTGAGTAAAAATCTGGTATTTTCCTATATTTATTATTTTATTGATCATGTACTTTAATCATCGTGCTGAGATTACATGTGAGGGTTATCATACTAAGAACAGAGAAAACTTGACAAAAAGTCTCTTTTTTAGTCAAACATATCATTAACTGAACATAAACCCAGTCTGTACATCTATTGTCACTGATCCAACTCCATGGATTTTACTGGTAATTCAATGTTATAGAAGATAACAGCGTTTCCATGATAACTGCGGAGCCTCTGAACGTCCAAACAGGTCATATCTGATGACCGTGAAAAGATGAATAACTGTATTTTACACCAATTATTTACATTGTATTGATAGGATTAGAGGATCAACAAGCATTAAACATTTGAAACCAGTAGCTGCATTTTATCACTGGTTGATATTTGGTTCTTTATGTCAAACTAAAAATAGTTCAAATCACAATTTTAATACATCAGAAATAAAACACAATTGAAGCATGAACCACAAATTCTGAATAATACAGTGCTTTAAAGGTAATAAATGTAATGTTGAATATCATTCATAAGCTCCACAAACTGGTAGTAATTTCAAATTGTGGGAAACGAAAAAGAGAAAACATCGTAGCATCTCTCCCTGGATTCCCCTAACAGTGATTCTGTTTCCTTGCTGCACTGAGAAATGGCCCGGGGTATTAATCAGCATCACTGTAAGACGAAGTAGACACATCGCTGCTTTAATCACAGCTCAGATAGTATAGATTAATTCTCCCGCTCAATGCTCAGCACTCAGAATTCTCATTACTGTGTTATTGTCCTCATTATAAATCTTGGCTCTGCAACACGCAGGTGACCTTCAGGTTGACCCCTTTATCAACACCATTTCATTTCAACCCAATGAAACCCTTGTGCAAAGACATTACAAAGATGTCCAGTCCACCTTTTATTACCAGAAGATGTTTTCACACCTTGTCAGGAAGCCCCTTGAGCTCAGGTGTATAGTGAGGTGAAGATGTTATTTTTTGCACTAACTAGCGAATCATGAACGTGTTATACACTTATAGTATTTATAGCTCCCAAAGCATCCATTGAAATGTAATTTATTTTAAATTAGGGCGCAACAAAAGAGTCCTCCACCTCAAAAAGTGTAACACAACCTTCCTTGTGTCTCTAGTAGCACAGTTCCTCCTTGACCTAGAATACCTTTTACGTTCACCTTGAACCGGCGCAGTAAGAGAATAGCGAGATGGATTGCCTCGACAAGTCTGTTTGACACAAATCTGACTTCCTTCCTCTCCAGAGCTCCAGTGATATTTGTCGGAAAAGACGCCGAAGCGCAGCCAGCCGCTCCCACTCCCTCGTCTCGATAACCACTCAAAGCCAACACACTCCTCCAAGCATCTGTTGAGTCACAAAGAAACATCGCACTACGTCTGTTATCACACCAGCCGTGGCAGCATCCTAAGCCAAGAATATACAGCTTGCTTTGTGCTTACACTTTAAAGGCTGCAACTTTAAAATTAAGAAGAAAAAAAAACACTAAACTCCCATACTCCCTTGCATACAGTGACGCTTTATGAATAGCTGATCAGCCTACAATTCATGTAAAACCCTGAACACTCACTGCAGCAGAGAAGAGCCTAATGGTGATACTGTGCTGCTTATTAGTAAGAATCAAAAGACATATATTACATTCAACAACAGATGAGAGTAGAAAATCTTCATTTCAGATCAATTACACCCAAACTGAATGCTGCAGCTGTTGCAGTGATTAATTTAGAAAAATAAGCTTTTGCCAATAACACCAAACGCTCAAGTGAACATCATTTAACCATCCCGCACAGCCAAATGGTACAAATAAGACACGTACTGAGCAATATAATATCAAATAAAGTGAAACGCATGTTTTAGAAACTGTTTATCAGAGATATAAGATCAAGAGGTTTTATTGTCATATGTACTTGACAAAAAACAAAAACGCACAATTAAATTCTTGTCTGCTATTCCTCCTTCTGCAAAAGAATTAAAGGTCAAAAAGGAAATAGAATAGATATGAATATAATTAACAAGACTAAGTGAATTAACAGTGACCAGGAAAGAAAACTATGAACAGTTGTGGAAAAAATTATTAGTCCATCAAAAGTCATTAAAAACAATGGTCATGCAATCAAGTACTAAGTCCTGTGTGTATCATGTGACCAAAACAGACAGAAAAAACATGGAATTTATAAAAGCACTGATTTTGTCAGTAAAATGTCATTGCTACTGATGTAAGAACTAATTTGATTTTGGTTATTATCAAAAAATTAATGGAAAATGGACAGATATCAGCTCTGAAATTTAACTCTTATGACGTATTTTTGTTGTTATCATTATATTTGTCCAAAAAAAAAGTACCAGGCATTAAAATGAACAAAAAAACTGAAAAAAACTAGGGTGGTCTAATAATTTTTTCTGCAACTGTACATGTATAAGTGAGTAATTTTACACAAGTCACATGTAAAATCATATTGTTCAGTATCATATGTACAGTAACAGTTGACAGTAAAAAGTGCTAGGCAGATTGACCAAAGAAAAACCAAAACCAAAAATAAATAAATAAATAAATAAAATAAAATAATAATATTTATGGTTGAAATGGGGCACTGAATCAGGTTTGAACTGCCCAATATAAAGGGAAAGGTTCAGTTACATGGTCTACTTTTGTATGCCTCATTATCAGTACAAAAAATGACCAATACTGTTAATAAAATCACATTTAGGAGTAAACGGACATATTCACTGGGGTATCACTAGTCATATGACGCTACAAAATACAGGGGGTTAAGAGGTTGATGACCCCTTCTGACTGATTGAGAGATATCTATTTTTTTTATTGGAAATACTTGAGATGCATATCAAGCATGTAACTATATTTTTGACAGCACAGTTCTCCGGAAATGTGCAAAAAATAATGTTCTCTTTTTTGAGACTCCCTGTAGAAAGACGGTGCATCCAACATGTCAGTAAAGGCTTAAAACTGTGGTTAACACTGGTTATTCAACTTGACCCTCACCAGTTCAGTCATGATGACTCACACTTCTGCAACCTTTACCAAGTGTGAGATACTCTGACATGTGTGACACGCTCACATTACAGATGTAGTAGTCAATAGTCGTGACTCAGAGCTTAGTTGTTTCATGTGTTGGTATTGAAAGGTGTATGATTGACAGCAAAATGAATTACAATAAGAGGTTATTTTGCTATTATAGAAATACTATTATTAGCAGTAGCAAAAATACTATTATTATTATTTCCACTATTATTCTTTACATAAAGTTTTATTTTTCTATTTTTTATTTGTTTTTTTTAATATATCAGTTTCATTTTTGCATGACAGCATATGTAGATTTAGTTTTAATTTGATTTGATTTTTAGGAGATTCCTAGCATTTAAATTTTTAGTTTTAGCTTTTTCAAGTGTTAGGAGGAAAGTGATGATTTTCAAAAAGCTAAAAATGTAAAGGGGATTTACCAAAGCATTTGTTTATTAAAGGTTATATATTGTCCAAATCCCTTTAATGCTTGAACATGAGTCATTAACCTTGTCTGACACACAGCAGAACTAAAACAAACAGGGTTTCCTACAGCTGGACATTTAGAACAGAGATGTGGTGTCTCCCTAAACTATACATAATGATTCATAATAGAAAAGAGATTTTATTCAATTACTGTGAACTAGTATCCCTGCACCAAGTGTCAGTTACTTATTTAATGATGCTGTCATTGTTAGGTTGACAGGATATAAAATTGTGCATGTTCTAAATAGTCCATTCTTATGTTAACTAATTTATTATTTCCTATTGTCTATAATGAAAAGTGCGAACATCTTACTTCGTTTGTATTTTGGGATATTAATTGGTGTCCGAAGGAAATATTGCCCTTACATTTGTTCATTTATTGTCTGTTACTGTCATTAATGTTTCATCAATGTCTTGTTTTGCTTTGTTTTTGTGTGGATCCCAGGAAGAATAGCTCCTACTGTGGAAATAACTAATGAGGATGGGGAAATAAATTAATCACCATATCATGTGCATTTTTACGATTTCTTCCACTGATGTTAAATATGATGAATATTTTCTAATAATCTAGCAAAATAATACAATAAACACCTTTGAACACTGACAACCAATGTGAGGCACCAAGTAGTTACCAAATGAGAGATGCATAAAATAACCTACATAAATGCTTATGTACACAAATAGCACAGCTGACCTACTTTTCTACATTTTGAAGTGTATTTTGCACAGAAACCAACTTTTGACTTTTCCCACAGTTCAGAATGCATCAATTTTTCATTCTTAAACTGTCAGTATTGAGCACCTTCCCATATAAAATACATCAAAACCTCTAATCTAAATTTTAATGATGTTTGGTGAAGTCTACCTTGTTATTTCATTCGCACGTGAGCCTCCCCATTGGTGAGCTGATCAAAACAGGCCCTAAGTTTGGAAAAATCACATCTAGGGTAAAAAAAAAAAAAAAAGATAATTTTTCCTGAAGTTGTACATGGGATTGTGCATTTATTTGCATTTCATACACATATTGAATGTGATTATATTTCACTGTTACTTTTCATTGTCACTTTCATTTACTACAGTTGTGCTATGGCTGCATGCTGCTTAAGCCTTTATCAGGCAAGTGACTATTTTTGGCAATTTCTGGTCTGCAAGGTCTACCTCTGCATGAACAGTGAGTGGAACTGCTTTGTTAGGTACTATGAAGTAATGGTACTAATGTAAGTAATGATGTTCAATGTGATAATGTGTATATTGACAGGTGTCTGGATCAGCACTTATGTTGTTGTAATGTTCTAAAAGTGATACTCTAATGTTCTAAAATACACATTCTTTTCACCTCACATGTTTTTTGTTATTTTTTCTATAAACTTCTTATATTTTGCCACTTATGGACAAAGAACCAAATATGTCAACTTCATTTAACCTTGATTTTCTACATCACAATAAACATTTTAGAAAATTTCACAAAAGTAATAAAGTCTTGTTGTGTCCTCAAATAACACACTAAGGTTGAATTTTAGAGTATTTCAATAAGGGCCCTATAAAGGGTTAAGTTGGCAAGTATAACGTCATCTTCTTTGAACTATCAGGATGTTGGATCCCAGGATAATCCACATTAAAGTAACTGATCTCTTAGGGGACACAGGGAGTGCCTTAGCAACCAGGGGAATAATATGAAAACACATAGCAGGCAACGTATAGGATGAAAACAAAACAGATGTCCAACCCCACCTGGATACCACATCCACAATGTACGCTGTAGTAGAACATCCATCCTCATATCTCAGCACATTTCAATCCTCTCCAATGATTTATAACCACTATAAGATATTTGATATCACCACTCAGTCCTGATATCTATGGGATGACAGAAGCCTATGGCAAAAAAAGATAGAGCTCAGCAGACTATGAATCAAATCAAACTTGTCTGGGTGTATTAAACGATGGCTGCTGATATCCAGGCGTAATGAAAAGGCCCGGCATCACAGCCTTAAAGGAGAATGTCTACAAGCACATATTGAAGATAAGCGTCCCCTGTCACATATCAAAATCCATCGCCTCATAACATTCCTTAATTTGGGTGCAGGAGGCAGTTGCGACAATAAAGTGCATTTAGGTGAGATGAAAACAGTCCCTTAAAGCCTGTTTGCAAATGCTGCACAAAGCCCGGTGATCAAACACAATCAGTACACTCATACGTCAGCCGTGCTACAAGTACATGTGCTTGTCACGGTCAGATCTCAATGTTCCTGCTGGATTTAGAACTGGAGCAACATATCGTGGGAGTTAAAATAATGTATCTTACATTCACAAAGTCTGAATGCTATTCATAGGTTATGCTTGAGTGGAGTTCATGTTATTTTGTTTAACTTGGTCTCAAAAAACTTTGTTAAAGTACATTGATGGTATGACCTTGTAGATAGAAGGTAACTGTAGACTGTAGTTATGGCTTTTTCAGATGAAGAGTTTTAACAAAATGCCAGACAGCCTTGGAAATAACAAATTAATTGCAATCCTCTGTTGTCTTGTTAATGCACAACAAAATCAATTTCTGCAAAATGCTCCATTGGCAGGACTTTCTCCTGGACTCAGTAAATTCATTATTCAAATTATGCTCTTCCTAACATACAGTAAAAACCCACAAATGGTGCCACACTCTTAAAGTGCAGCTTAATTGAAATTTCCAAACCTCAGCTGGAGGAAAAGATGCCAGCTCTCAATTAGACTCCATCTTAGACCGGTGCTGCACAACTTTCCGAGATGTATTTTGTGAAATAACTGAGTAACTGTTCTCCAGAGTTTTTGTTAAATTAAAAAATGCACCATTATTTCCTCGGCTTTTGTTGTGTCTTCACTGAAGGCACCAGAGCCAAGGCCGGTTAATGAGTCATCTCTGTAGAAAAGCACAGGAAAGTACAACATGTAAAGCGATCCATGACCTCGCATGTTCTCTGGAAGGAAGACGTTGTTCTGAAAGGACTCATGAAAGGTTCAAGGCCACCGAACTGCTGTGCGTCATATTCTTGAAACTATACTAATCAGATTTAATCAAAGTTAGAGCAAATATGATCTGCTTTTCACATCAACAACCCTTAGGTATCACCTTTGTTTTTGCATTCATATATTACCACTGACATGCACTGGTGTTGTAGTCAAGACCGACTAGACTGAAACCAAAACACAGCCAAGACTGAAGGGTATTGAGACCAAGACAAGACCAAGACCTAAACCAGACTACAGTTAGAATCAACATGACATAATTACTTACATCAATTGTAGAGCAAAAGACATTGCTGTAAAGTTTCATGACTAGTTCAATCAAATTCATGTTATCTTTTCTATGATATTGTCCTTATGTCTTGAAGAAGGCGTGTAATAAATAACAATACTATTCTGTGATGATGCGGTTTTTGTACAACTCCCATCGAGACCGTGATATCTGAGATCAAGACAAGACCAAATGAGTTGAGTTTGTGATAAGATTGAGACCACAAAAAACCGGCCTCAACACCAAGACCAGTGTCGAGAACTACATCACTATTGTGCACTTACAGAAGTTTGGACATTGAAACATCACATTCTGAACAGTTAATAGGTCTGGGCAATTTGTTGCAGTGCATTAAGTACTTAACGTATCTACTGTGAGTTTAGAGAGTGTCTGTGTTTGTGATATTATGCATAAATCCACAACTGCATCACTGACTACATTTCCTAGTTGTTAAATTCATCTTCAGAGCATGCAGCGGCAGACTTGTTTTTTCCTCCTCTGTCTGGCTTTCATGTGTTCTCAGACAGCAGGATGTGCACACCCAGACACAAACACAGCAACTAACCCACCCACTCTCACACAACTATAGAAATACATGTGTGTTAATTATTTAGGCAGCTACATCTCACCACTACACCTGATTTTGAATCTTAAAGCTGTCCAGTGACACAGTGTAATGCCTGGTGGGACTCATTAAAAACAATAACCATCTTGAAGTCCCAGCCACATGCTGACAATGGAGACCTCATCCACACACACACATGAACATATAGAGAATTCAATGAAAGGAATGCACTCTGGGAATAGGCAGTGACTCATTCACAACTGTTCTAGGCATAAATTAAACCAACTTGCAGGAAGAAGAACTCATGAAACAAATGATATGGTCTGCCTTTTCCATATTACACTAATAGGCTGGAAAAGCAGAAACACACAGTAGTGGATGGTGTATGGTTGCATATTAAAGGAGATAGACACTGTCTTGCTCTATATATACTGAGTATGATGCAGCTCTGTGCCTGTGTGAATCATCACAGTGCAGGAGTGCCAACCTGAGGTCTAAATATGCCTGGTTGCTGTAAAAGTTTATTCCGTCATGTGTGAGAGAAAGTGTGATTGGAGGAGACAAGTCAGACGATTCCTCTTTCAACTGGCGCACCTGAAGCGTGAGATGGTTCTGAAACCCTTTAATCTTTATCTGCTGAACAAAAGGACTCAATTACGAGGATGGCTCCGGTAATATATCATACTTTGGACATATGCCATACTCAAAAAATTACAGTGTGGAGTCTGAGGCAGCGCTGGAAGAACAAATCAAGGGTAATGAAAATACAAGCAAGCCAAGTCTGGCAGTGAAATAAGGGCTGTATGAAAGATGCCCTTTCCTTAGGAGGCATAGGATATTATTAAATATTAAAGTGGGTTTAAAATTACATGCTCCTTAAGGGTATGAGTTGAATAATTTTTATGGGCATGGAAAGCACTAAACCCATATGAAATTTACTGCATCATTTCAGCTGTGTGTACTAATCTGACTGTAAAGCTCATCGTCATCTGCTGCTTCCTTTGTATTATTTACAAACTGGCAGAGCAAAGCAGGCAGGCAACTTTCATGAGGAACAATAAGTGAAAGCAGTCATTCATGTCTCAGGCCTGATAGATAGATTACGTAACTCCCATTTCGACCAATCCGCTAAACGTAAAGAACACGCTTAAGTTTTCTACACATTGCAAGAAGTCGAAGTGTTTACCAGAGGATACTAAATAACAGGTTGGGTGGTGATATTTACAGAACTTTTGCAAATAGAGAACAATCTGTGCATCAGCGACAGGTCAGGTGACTTCAGCACCATGGACAGAGTCTAGAAGAGAGACAAAACGTGCAGAAATCTACAGATATGAGGAGGAAACTGCAACGAAACAATAAGATCTTACCGAATTTTCTGTCAGCGAGGGCAGGTGAGGAGCAGAGGCTGACAGCCAAAGCAGCCAAGAGGACGGGACAGCACCGGGAATCCATACCGCTCCTGCCTATACTACGACTCCATCGCGCACCTTCCTTCCGCTAAAAGAGCATGATCATGAAAGCGGGTGTGTGTGTGTACGTGTATATGTGTGTATGTGTGTGTGTGTGTATGTGTGTGTGAGACGGACAGACGGACGAGACTCGGACTAAAGATACATGTCTGACCCCGACAGGATTAACGGAGGAGGGAGAAATTCGCAAAACGACGCACAATACAGGCGTTGTTTCAGCACCACAAACAGCACCAGCCTGACGGAGGAGCCCCTCCTAAGGTACTGACGTCAAACACACATGTGAGGATGAGGAGGGATGCGTGCAGCATGCAACAGCGCCTTGAATGGATGGATGGACGGATGGATGGACGGAAGGAAGGAACACACAGTGCCTGGAAGACATGCAAGCAACACAATTAAAAATGGATGGAGAAAGTTCGCATTAATCCAATAATGTAAAAAAAAAACAAAACACAAGCAAAATTCAAAATTCTGAATTAAATTGAGAATTACCCCTAAATTCCCTTTCATGCATGTATTTTGACAGCCGTAATGAAGATTTTTTTCCTGAGTGCTTTTAATCCTCTAGGCGTTAAAAAAATACATTGTGAATGATTTTTTTTAAATGAACCTATTTTTTATAGAGTTGCAAAAATATCCATTATGCATTTAATTTCTGAAGCAAATAATGTGTTTAATGATATACTGCATGAGAATTATGAAATCAAAACCTTTTTAACCCTTTCATGCACGTATTATGAGAACTTTAATCCATTTTTTTTTTCTGGTGTATTATTATCCCTTTATAGACAGTGAAAACGCTTTTTTTTGGTTGTTTTTTTTTTTTTTTTTCCAGTATGGCCACTGATGTTAAATCATCCTATACACATTCTGTAGGAATGTTTTTGGTCATTTTCAAAAAGTTACATTAATATATATATTGTTATTCAGTTGAAAAATACTGAAATTCTGATTCCAGTCAAGGGAAATAAAAAGGCTGTAAAAAGTTTTATGTAAAAAAAATAAATAAATGAATACCTGAAATGTTTTAGATTTTAAAAATGTTAGTGGTAACATTGAAGTTAACATTAACATAAAATGTGCCAAAAATGCCCAATGTATTGAATATAATGCAAAAAATATATCAAACAAAATCTTATGGCAAATTGTTTTGTTTGGATTATTTTAAAAGGGCTAAAAAAAATTCAATTCCCAAAAATTTTAATTTTGTGGTTAGTTTTTAATGGGTCAGGTTTTACAGGGTTAAGAACCTTGTGGAGAAGAGCTGTCCACTGCAGTAAGCACTATGCATGAAAGGGTTAATGCTGCTAATCTGATGTTTTATCGCATTTTCATCCTAATATTAGTCATTACTCACTTCATGGAGATAATGTGTAAAAAAATATGATTTGTTAAAAACAAAACCTGTTAATTACAATCTAATAACAATAAAAAGCAATTGATTTACACCCAAACACATAACTGCAGATCAGGTTTATCAAGAACAGCAAAGTTACGGTAATAGTACAAGTTCCAGTGTATGTGGATGATGCATGTGTGTTCAGTGTGTCAATTCAATTCAATTCAATTTTATTTATATAGTCCAGTATCACAACAAGGTTGCCTCACAGGGCTTCACAGAATTTAAGCAAACAGTCATTGAAACAAATGGGGAAAAAT
>JAPTGZ010000014.1:20028795-20046097 GCA_029814645.1 Fowleria isostigma | reverse complement strand
ATAAATATATAAAGGTACCACATACTTGTACATCCTGGGAGGTCAACTGATTAGGCTGCTGACTAATTCAGAGTAATTTGGGGATGTGGATTAATACATTAATGGTGTCTTTTTTCTTCCAGCTCACCTTTTGCAGCATATGTCTCTTCTCAACCACAATGATGGCAAAAAGAGTGGAGAAGACGCCACTGAGAGGCGCCCTGTTCCAGATCTGAGCCGCATGGAGGAAGTCTGACAGGCCTGACGTGGCTGACTGACACAACTGCATCAGGAAGGGTCAGGGAGAGGATTACAGGAGAAAAGATACAGTCAGACGTACTGTTAGAACCCAGACAAGACGCAGACAATTAAAATACATGAGATGATTTTAGATTTACAATGGGCCTTTTACCTAAGTTGTGTAATACAAATTATTTTGCAAGCGGTGACATAGGAAATTAGAACAAACATTGAAAACACACAAAAACAATTTCAAGTAGTTGTATTGGAAAAAGGTTAAACATGAATTCTTTTTATACTCCTGATTTATTACATACAGTGGTGAGTGTTTGCTCTTTTGTTGTATTTCGTATTTACTCATGTTTTTTTACTCTGGTATTCTGTTTTTATTGTGTGTGTCATGCTGGTGCTATATAGTAATTTCCCTGTTTGGGGAAATAAAGTATATCTCTCTAAGTGGAGTGGAAACAGACCTCGCAAATAGTAATGTGTATGTATACAGGGTTCCTACAGTTTCCACAAGTTCAACTTAAGACTTTTTAAGACTACTTAGAACAGAATTTTAGGCCTATTTCACAGCCAAACATATAAACAAAAGGCCCATTTGTTCACTTTCTAAGCGAACTCTGTCTTGGTGTACACTGTTAACCCAAAAGTAGCTATGTAAGCTGTTTTGTCAGCACCACATGTATGTATGTCCGTCCGTCCATCCATCCGTCCATCCACAGGTCAACAATGTCTACGTACCTGTCTTCCCTCCTCTGGGTCTTTTTTGAGGCGGCGAGCCAGGAGTTCTATAACTTTCTGGAAGATGTTAGCCACCACGCTCAGAATGACAGTGGTCGGATTCTCCTGATCTTCCTGACCCTCGACATCCTCAGGCACATAACTGTCTACCACCTCCTTTAAAATGGGCAGTACAGCAGGAATACACATGTAGCCTGTCTCTGAAAACAGAGTTAACACTTTATATAAGTACATCAGCTCAGTTTCAGCAACATGTTGTAAACTGTGTTGTACTTGTACCCTCAGTACATTGAGCCTGTTTACAAAAGTCTGATGACTGGGAGTAATCGGATAATTGTAATAATCAGAGCTAATGTATTTACATGCACTTAAGAAATGCTGGTTTAGACACTCAAGTCCATTATCAGATTTCTTTTAGAGTACAAGTTTTATTTCTCACTCCCTTTTGGGCTATTAGGGTTGTATTTTAATAGTAAATTACTGTATATATTCATGCATTATGTAAATTGTGTACACATAATATTTACAACCAATGCCTCTATGTATATTGTTTATTTAAAATTTTCTATGTGTATAGTGTTTACAACAAATTTTCTCTACATATCTGTGTCCACATAATGAAATGTATGTAAGTATTGTACATGGAGTGCACAAGATTATAAATAAGTAAATACATCAAATCAAAATCATGATGGTGGACCTAAACTTCCAGTTGTTTTCCACCAATGTTTGACTACACGATTTCCATTTTCAACAATTTTAATTGTTTTTACACATGCAAAGATGTAAAAGAACAAAAGAAATCGCATTAACCTGTATACATGCAAGAAAACATCAGTTTTAGTGACAAATCCAGGTGTTAATCTGATTTCTCCGAATCAGATTACTGCCATTATCTGATCTGTTTACATGATCACTTGAATAATCTGATAATTTCAGAAATCAGACAATGATCAGAGTATCGGTGTGCTTGTAAACAGGCTCATTGTTTCGTGGATCACCAAAACAGCTACTGCTCACCTGAGAGGAGAACGAAGGAGCACAAGTGGAGGATTTGACCCTTGAACGCCTCATCGCCCAAACCCACAAGCAAAACATCTCTGCATACAGTCAAGAAGCTCTAGGAAAGTGGAAAAAAAACAACAACCAAAAAAACATTTAACGCTTCTAAAAGAAAGTACTAAAATAAACAAGGCTATACAGAGATGAGGCCCACATTTCATTATCGTGTTCATTTCTGCTGGTAGTAGCGGTGGCGGTTTACACTCCTCCACAACGACATGAGCAAGAAAGGTGGGGAAAAAAAATGCATGGGTTATTTCAATATCAGATCACAGCAGTCATGTGGTGACAGGCTGGAGTGTAATGCCACAAATAAGGAAATGAGCTCATTTTAGCATGGCAGGATGAGCAGGAGGAGACATGTACAGAGTGTATGTGTGGACCGGAGCAGAACAATCCATGAGGAGTCTAAATTTACCGAGCAGAACTGGCAGCTCTGGAGGCAGGAGGCAACACAAAACTTAATGTAGTGAATAACAACACAGTGTGTATACACAACTGTACATCATGTACAGAGTGGGTACAGGTTATGTATGAGAGGAAATGTGAGTTTTATTAGGGGCATGGAAAAAAATACAACTGGCAATTTATGAGCAAGGAGATTTAATTTCTGAGTGCATTTCCCTGCAGAGAAACCATCTTTTGTGTAATGATCTTGCAGTAAATATTTTTATGAACCACTCCAACACTGCATGCAACAATTAGGATCATTAACCTTATAACAAAAGCCACTTTTATCTACAGATGTAATGGGTAAGAATTTCATGTGAACTTTGAACGGTATTTGTAGTTTGACCAAAGAAGCTGGATATATTTATTTGCAGTCATACAAATCCAAACGACCACAAAGCCTCAATTATTCTGATTTGTTTGAAGTGAATATGTACAGATCCATGTTCAGTTCGCTTTGGATCAGTCAGTTCTGTGTGTGTTTTCTGTCCTAAAATGACTGTAAAATGTGCTTGTGATGCGGTGCGTCTTGGTAAAACTCACCTCAGTTATCTTTGCAGCAAGTGACTGTGACCTCTCAGACTCCTCCCCGTCATCACTAGGACGTTTAGCCAAGAAGGGCAGCACCCTCTCAGATACCCATGATGCCACATGCTCCAAAGTGAGTAAATAATCACGACCTTCAGAGGACTGGAAAACAGGCATATGGTTTTTCTTTTTTTTTTACTTATAAGGAGACAAGACTAAATGTGAAGATTTAGAATTAATAAATAACTGCATTTGGCACTAAAAAAACACTGTTGATATTTACTAAAGGAGCACAGTAACATTGTACCTAATTTAAATGTATGTATTTGAAGCACTTTCCATTTCAAATAGTGACTTTGTGAGTATTTAAATGAGTCATGTAATATGTTTTACTAATTACTGCTGATTGGACACTACTTAACACCAAAGAAAAGCATGTCCTCTTAGCACATTTGTGCCTGGTATGACTGTGGCAGTTCAGCAGAGGCGCTGCTTAGAACAGACAGGAGGTAGTAGAAGAAAAAGAATTTATTCTACTCATCTTAATTTGTTTTTAAGGACAGAGGAAGGACTTATCAGAGCAGTTCAACAACAAAACAGTCCACATTTTCACCTGAGTTGTTCCTTACATCATTATCAGATGTGTTAATTACTGGAGTGTGCTGATGTAATGTTACCAAATCACCAGGAGGCTGAACCTGTCAAGGTTTGACTGACACAGAGTGATGAGCTGTCATGCCAAAAAACTCAAATTAAATATTGAAACACAATTAAACATTCAGCTTATTTTTTACCTAGTCCTAAATATATTTACCACAAAGTTTTGATCACAGAACAATAATTGTCAGATTCAGTTCTATAGCAGCCTGGAAATGTTACGCCTCTGTGGGTCTCCTTTAATTTCCTTCCCCTCTTGCAATGTTGATCCACACCTGCCTCCATGAACAGGGTGGAAAGCATTTTACTACCACTATTTTAGATTAAGTAACAGCCATACACTCACTCCACCAGTTTTACCACAGAATATTCCTTCTGCCCTCTTTTATCAGTGTTGCTGTTTCACCAGTAATATAAACACAAAGCATAAAATGTACAATGTGTTGTTAGTAGAATCCCAGCTCCTTCATCAGGTGTGGATGCATAATCTGGCTCTGTGCTAATTTGTGCCAATTGTGGTAAATGAGGTTATTACTAAAAATAGCTGGCTGTGTCCGTTTTCATAATTTTGCAATGTTTTTGTAAATTACCTGCAAAAAGTGGGCACCTTAGGTGGTGTTCTGGACTGCATCCTCACTAATTTAATAATAATAATAATAGATTAGATTTATCTAGCATTTTTCTATTAAGGCATACTCAAAGCGCGTACAATGATCCATTATTCATTCACTCACATTCATACTTTGGTGGTGGTAAACTACATTTGTAGCCACAGCTGCCCTGGGGCACACTGCCATTCCACGCCTACAGCCCCTCCGACCATCGCTGAACATTCATACCCCAGTGTGAGTAGCCACACTGGAGGTAAGACGGGTGAAGTGTCTTACCCAAGGACACAACAGCCACAACAGCACATGACTGGGACAAAGCAGGAACCAAACTGCCAACCTTCTGGTTATTGGACAACCTGCTGTAAATCCTGAGCCATGGCTGCCCAATTTGTGCAGCCTGAGTAAATATGGGCAAAACGTGGTCCATTCAGGCCAAATTATTGGAAGTAACAACTACATGTCAAACTGTTTTAGTGTTCCACTGCCCATGTCCTAGATTAATAATGTGAAAAATGAAAATAAAAGTCAGGTATGTGTCAGGTTGAGGGCTTACATTTTGTTGTAGATGTGCGCCAAGGCGGCCATGGTAAACAAAGGCTTTCAGTGCAGTCTCCACACTTGGACTTTTAGGATCCTCAGTGGAGCTGAGATGAGCGTACAGGACAGACTGTTGACAGAAATAGTCAGTGGACGAGTTGAGAACCATTACTAATACTTAATACGTAGTGTACAAGTACCTACAAAAAGCACCATTACATGGACGTACCCTCCAGTTTCCTAGAACAGTGTGGAGCTGCTTGAGTGGGCCCTGACCAAGATCCAGGACTTTATTTCTGGTTTCAGTGTGGCTAAACAGGTACTCCAGGTAGGCCAGTGCCAGGTCTGGTTTGGCCTCCACTGTTTCCTGGATCCGTACCTTTCGATTAGAGTTTGTCTTGTCCTGAAGTTGAAAGAGTGTCACAACATAAACAGTCTTTTTCAGTTCAGCACAAAAACTCTAAATTGCAGGAAATACATCACTGGTCTACAGTTTGTTTTTTAGAAAGTATCTGCCTGAGAGATTAAATGTGCAAAATGTTATATATTTCAAAAAGATTAATTGGAAAACAAATGACAAAAGTGCTGGTTTGCTGATGTTTTCAAGGTATCTGATATGTTGTTACAAATATACAGTCACATAATAAAATGATTAGACCATCAAAAGTCATCAAAAACAATAGTTGTGCAATCAAATGCTAACTCCTGTGTGTATCATGTGACTAAAACAGACAGAAAAGAAAACATGGAATGTCTAGCACTGTTTTTGTCAGTACAATGTCATAGATATTGATGCAAGCACTTAGGTGATTTTGGTTATAATCAAGAAAACCATAAAAAATGGAGATATCAGCTCTGAAATTAAACTCTTCTTAGCTATTTTTGTTGTTATCATTATATGTTATCATTATATTTAATAACAGTAATGATAAATTTTATTTGTAACACACTTTACATTTGATATCAAATCTCAAAGTGCACCTAAAGTGCATAGTGCATATTTGTCCAAACAAATGTACCTTTAGTTGTACCAGGCATTAAAATTAACAAGAAATTGAAGAAAACAAAAGATGGTCTAATATTTTTTTCTGTGACTGTATATTGGTTTATGTACATTTATAAATCTTCCACTAGATAGAACTTGTAAAGTGAATGTATTATTATGTGCAGTGTTTTGCAGTAGATCTGGTAGCTTTGAGACAAATCTTCTTTTTGAGTAAAACCCATTCTCTTGTTAATTCTCGATTTCCACATTTTGACTAAAGACTGTATCTTGAAAACTTCAGTCAACCAGCATTTTTGACTTTTTTTTTTTTTTTAATCAGTGACTCATATGATAAAACTTCATTACTTTTATTTTAGATACATTTTACTTGTAGACCAGTGTGTTCAGTCCTTTATGACTACAGGCCAAAGCTTTGTGATTATGTAATGACTGACCCCTTGTTTAGACAGGGCCTCACTGAGCCAGTCAGAGATCAGCTCCAGGATGTGAGCAGCCTGGCCCCAGCAGCATATGCAGTCCAACAGCTGGCTGTACTGCTTTGGCACTGCTCCTGGTTCCATTCTCCTCAGCTTAGACAGGACTCCACAACTGGGAAAGAAGAAGCATGATGAGACAAACAGGTAAAGCACGATGGTGACAGTTAAAGAGAAAAGAGTAGGTTTAAACGACTAACAGCAAAAAACTGAAATGGGAATGTAAGGGATTAAGATTAAGAAACTAATACAAGCGTCAATATTCACCTGAATGTTGGAACTGCAGCTGGAGGCATGAATGAAGCCAGTTGGATGAGGGGAGGAGTGCATCGCTCATGCTAGAAAATAAATGACAGTTTTCAGCAAAGAATAGAACTGTAAAGTTAACTGCAATTGCAATGTCAGCCTGAGCTATGACATAATCACAAACGGCTGCAATTTAAAAGGTACAGCACATACATAGTGATGTTTAGAATTCACTGAACAGAGGGGGACTGGGAAAAAAAAATGTAAAAATTTAAGTCACTTCTTTTTTTAAGTTGTTGAATTTTATTTGCAAATTTTAACTCTGTGCAGTTGAGAGGAAAAAATACTAACTTCAAAATGATCAGAATTCTACATTGTCCTTATAACCACACAATAAACTCAAATTGTAATATTATTTTTTTAACCATCACTTGTGCAGTGCAAATACTTCTGATTGGGACAAAATAGTTAGAATCAATAATGGAAACTGACCTCAAATGCGATAAAATATTTGGCCAGGACGCTGCTAAACTTGGCAAAAGTAAACTTCTGGGCCTCCTCGTTGTGTTTCAGTGTTTTCTCTACACTTCTCCACAGGATGACCACAACCTCCAGCAGACCAGATACCACAGCCACATCTTTTTTCAGCAGAACACGCTCAATCTGAAAAATAAAACAAACAAACCCTAATTTAGGTCACCACAAACTTGTTTTTATATTGAATAGTGTTCTTGGTTTGTCTTTTTTTTTTTTTTTTCCTATATATTGTAATGTAATGTATTGTAATGTAATGTAGCTGTAGAAAAGCCCAACCAGGGACAGGAGTTGAAAATGATCACCATCTATAAACTCTATATGCATCACATCAGCTGTAAGCTTGTCACTATATTTGACTGCACCGTCTGTCAAATAAATAAATAAAAATAAATAAACTCGGGTACACATAACCAACTACTACTGTCATCCCATTACTTCTAAATGACCACCATTTGGAGGTGAAATTAGCATACAGGATCCTAAAAATGCATTAAATTATCATTTTAAACTGCCATGAACAAAATGTTGAGTACGTCATCTTGTGTTTGAATAACTGCAGGTCTCTTACAGTGCTGTTCTCCTTATTGCTTTCATTTAAGTCAGTTATGTCACATTCATTTTGGATGCAGCTGTTCAAAACACGGCGAATGGCCAACATCAGCTTGACTGAAAAACAAGAAACACAAAAAGATTCCCATAAACAGCTACTACCATGTAAAGTAATAAATAATTCTGCCACATTCGGAGTGCTTACTTATGTTAGTGGGGGCTGTGTGTTTGTAGGCGTGCTGATAGAACTTTCTGGCAGCCATAGAGTTCATCTGGATGAGCGTGATGCATCGACAACACCATTCCTTCTCAGACTCGTTGACAGGGAAAAAGGACTTAAAGAGCAGATCGACAATGCGCTTGGAGACTGACTGGGAATCAATAGCCAGGCGGGCCAGCAGGTGGTCCATGTTGCACACGTCCCAAAACTTGAAAGTGGTAGACAGGGTGAAAAAAAAAGGAGAGCATTAGGGTGCCAAACAGGAATCGTGTAACAGACTGTGTGTAAGTGTAATTTTATTAAAGCAGCCCAGGATGTGCATCTGCCAGTAAAATGAATCATCAGTATCAACAATGTGAATAAACTAACTACAGTTTCAGCAGAATGTCTGTATATATCAGGCATTTAAAATAACGATTTAAAAATTTTTCAAGATGATTTTTAGCTCAAATTAAGGGACTTAACTCTCTACGTACCTTGGCTGCACGCACTGCCTTCACCTTGAGAAGCATGTCAAGGAAAGCTGTGCGGACTTTCTCCGAGTTGTCATGAAGACTATACTTGAGATTAGGCAGGAGTTTTTCCAACAGAGGATGGCTGAGAGCATTGTCTAGGACAATGGCCAGACACTGTGGAGAGCATTGAACAACCCACAAATTATTACTTCCTCCTGCACGTAATCCAGTGTTTTTCCTCCTTTAAACACATAAAGACCCAAAAAGCTACTGGTGATAGAAAACTGTTTAAGACCTGTTGATCCACTAATCCAATCAATACATGTAAATAATTGGTGTAAATAGTTTGTCATCTTTACATGCTCATCAGATATGACCCATTTGGATATTCAGAGGCTCTGTAGTGAATGTGGAAACACTGTCATCTTCTACAACATTGATTCACCAGAAAAAAACATGGAGTTGGATCAGTGACAGTGAATGGACATGCTTTTACATTCAGTTCGTGATATCTTTGCTCAAAAAAAATCCCTTTTTCTTCAGTTGTCATTACATAGAATTTTGTGAAAGACCGCTGTCACAGTTAGGAGGAAGAGCCTTCAGTAGTCCGGAGGGTGGAGGTGGATGCACAGCTCGAAGACACAAGAGATAAAATCGATTTGACGATTACCCTGTTTTAGAAATCTTCCTAATTAGAAAAATTGGATTTCAATTTAAAGTCGATTAATCGTGCAGCCCTAATCAAAGGGTTAAAAAAAATGCAGTGTCAGCTTTTTTTAAATATCATGCAGCCCTAGTTCCTGTCTTATAATTTAATTACTGTGAATTGTAGAAAGCTTCTTACAGTATTCAGTTTTCATTGTCCATATTATTTCTCCAACAAAACTGTGTAAAACATCCCTGTCCTACCTTGAAGACTGAGCAGCGGACATCAGGGGAACTAGTATCGGTAGCTAGCTCCATTACGATCTTCTTCAGAAAGTCTGTGATAATTGTAGGAGGGAGAAGCTCCCAGCACTTGGCCAGGATTTTACAGACTCCCAGGACAGCATTGGAACGCACGGTGGGATGAGGGTCATCAAGGAGGCCCTGAGAAGGACAGTCATTAAATATTGTCTATTAAATTAGACATAAAAAAAGAAGAGACCAGACTACTTTATAATCTTAAAGCTATGATGTTTCTCAACTTACTCATAAGAGGTGTTACCATTTAAATAGTGCTCACCATCGCTATGTCCAGCTGCTTTTGAATGGCTTTATCTATACCCTCATTGTCCATATCTGGATCATGAATTGGGAAGGCCTCAGTAAAAATCAAAGTAGCATTTGCTCGCACCGCATAGTTTGGCACCTGTGGAAATCAAATCATAACAGATTAGTCAGATAAGTACATGAATAAAAGCCGTTCACAGTGATAAAGGAAGTATAAGTGAAACTGTATGTACACTTAGTGCTTTCCAGAGGATTGGCTTGTAGAGATTATAGAGCATCTTGTCCACCTTGTGGCAGCCCTTCCTTGAGTGGAAGTAGCTCACTATCTGCATGTCAGAACAGGAAAGAGAACATGGTCACAGCGCGAACATGCCATGATAGGACATTGAGTAAAAAAGTGAATTCAGCACAGCTCAGTAACTTGTCCAGATAATACGTCTACCTGTCTGACTTTGGCATGAACAGGAGAAGTTCTATGGAGCAGGATGGCATTCTGCATCAAATCCTGAATACAGGAGCTCTCCATATTTTCCAAAAAGTCCCCACTGGCCTTCTTCCATGCTCTGAAGTAGATCTCCATAATATGAGCAACCATGGTCCTGAACACAATAAAATAGAGCAGTTAGTCACATGAAGAAAATACTATTATCAATTAAACTAAAGTAAACTTCTTACTTGCTGTAGAACTCCAGCTGGTTCTTGATGGTGCTGTGAATAACACAGATGAAGTTGACATCCCAGCTGAAAAGAAACACCAGGAATCTCTTTCCCTGTCAAAACATTTGCATTATCAGCCAAACGAAAATAAAATAAGTCAATACATAAATAAAGTCATAACAGTAACCCATGAAAACAGACACGGTACATAATTATTGCTCTGCTTACATCGTCATTCCTGATGTAAGTGAGAGAGTGAAAGCATTGAAGTAACAGGTCAGATATCTGCTTGTTGTCCTCTGATGTGTAGTCCAGATCCAGTAGCACCTCATGGAGACTCCAAACTCTTTGGATTTCAACACCCTGAGAAGATACAGAAAACAGAAAAGTGTTTACAAACTGAAATCTGACATCTAACATCTGGCTGACAGAGATCTGCAGGATCATGGAAAACATCAATATATTCCCTCCCTCTTCTGACCATCTCTATCTGGCCTCTCTCACTTTGTCCCCAAGTGTCCAACCTGAGCTGTCCCTCTGATGAGCTTGATCCTAATCCTGTCCATCCTTGTCACTCATGAAGAAAATCTCAACATCTTCAGTTCTGCCCCCTGTCTTTTGGTCAGTGTAGCCACCTCTAAATCCTACAGCATAGCTGGTCTCACTACTGTCCTGTACACCTTTCCTTTAACTCTTGCAGATGCTCTTTTGTCACAGAACACTCTTGACACTTTTCTCCATCCATTTCACTAGGGGTGTAACAACATTTCATGGCACAAAATTTCACACAATAAAAAAAAATGACGAAGTAAAATTCAAAAACGACTGAAAAAAAAAAAAAAAAAAAAAAAAAATCAAGTTAAAAAAAACTTTCAAGAACATGAAGTGGCACCGCACACCGAGACTGATGATTTTTGAGCCTCTGGCCTACTGTAGCAGCGCTCTCACTTCACGTGAAAATGGAGGAAGGTGAGAAAATAATTGACGCTAGGGATGTAATGGGAAAACCATGTTCCATTCGGTTCCCCACAGGACAATCTGCTGCTGACTCTCTTTGGTGCTTGCGCTGGACATTCATGTGTCGGGCAGCCCCGCCCCTCAGAGAGACAACAGACACTCAACACACTATTACAAGGAAATGCAACGGTAGATCAGAAAAACAAGCATGATGTATCATTTGCTTTGGCACCACAAAGAGAAGCTCCTCCACTGCCTACAAAGTGTGATGACCAAAAAAAACCCCAACTTTTCATGTCAATGTCATTTATGTTTAAGAAATAATAAAAAAGAACCAGTGAGATTGGTAAATTAGAATGTTTTTTCATTCTTTCTTTATAATATGTAGAACAAAACACACCCATGACTCATAGTCCAACTGTTCCTGACAAATTGCTTTTCATCGGGCAATTTTCTTCCATCTTTATTTTATATCGTCAGTATTTTTTTATCGTGATCCCTGTATTGTATTTCGGATCGTTTTGTTAGATGCCTATTCTGTTACACCTCTACATTTCACCATATCTGCACTCTCCTCTTCACCTCCAATCCAACCTCCCCATTATTCCACTACTGAACACTACAGATCACAATGTCATCAACAAACATTACCGTCCATGGAGATTCATCAGTCAGCCTGTCCATCACCATGGCAAACAAAAAGGGCTCAGCTGATCCTTGATGCAGACCCAGCTCCAACTTGAATTCCTGTTTCATACTATTCTCATACAGGTCCTGTACTACTCCAACACTTCTCACTAGTCCAGACTTCCTCATACAGTACTGAAGCTCCTCCCTCGGTACCCTCTCATATGCTTTCTCCAAATCCAGACACAATGCAGCTCCCTCTGTCCATCTCTGTATTTCTCCATCAGCATTTATAAACCAAATATCACATCTGTAGTGCTCTCTCTAGACATGAAACCATACAGCTGCTCACAAACACTCATTTCCCTTCTCAGCCTAACTTCCACTATACTATACTATATTTAACATATATCCTCAGTGTTCAGTCAGGGTCAAGTGCAATATATTCACATTTATTTATTTGTCTTATTGGTCGTCATGCTTGTTTTATACTGTAAATATATTTAGATTTAAAAAAAAAAAAAAAAATCTGTACATACTCATACCATGCACCACAAGAGTTGTCTTTTTTAATTTCATTGTACACGTATAAAATGAAAATAACAGCATTCTATTCTATTGCATTCTTTTCCTTCATTGTGTGGCTCATCAGCCTTATACCTCTGTAGTTCCTACAATCCTGCAAATCACCCTTGTTCTTAAAAATCAGCACCAGCACACTTCTCCATTCCTCAGGCATTCTCTTCTGCACCACGATCCAATTGAAGAGTCTAGTTAAAAACTCCACTGTCAACTTTCCCAGACACTTCCATACCTCCATTGGTATGTCATCAGGGCCAACCACTTTTCCACTCTTCATCCTCTTCAAAGTCTTCCTCCTCTCTAATCCTTTCTACTTCACAATGTTCACCTCTTCCACCCTTCATCAGTTGCTCAAAGTACTTCCTCCATCTTCTCATCACATCCTCTTCACTTGTTAACACATTTCCAGCTCTATCCTTAATCACCCTAACCTGCAGCACATTCTTCCCATCTCATTCCCTCTGTCTCACTAATCAGTATGTATCCTTTTCTCCTCCCTTTGTGTTCAACCTCCTCATGGAATATATACAGTTGATCTAGTGACATGTGCAAAGAAAAAAAATAAAAAAATAAAATCCGATTTCTCCCCAATGTTATGGATGATTTAATGTTTTAAACTGGTAATTATCTTAAAGTAAAACAGCTAATGTCTAATACTTACTGGCTTCTTCAAAACAAAGCTCTTCTGCAGAGAGAGGAGAAAAGCAGTGCGACCAAATTGTTCTTTGCCCTGCAGTCCTTTCTTCCACCAGGCCTCACACAGTGTGTGAATATGTGATTGAAGAGGTGCCTCTGAGACAGGCATCGACACCAGAACATCTACAAGAAAAACACAAATAACAACTTAACACTTGAAATAAAAATATGAGACAACAAATTAATTTACAGATAAACTGGTAACAACACTCACCATGAAGAGTGTGGACAATATCCAGAAGGGCGCTGTATGTGTCACCATCTTGTAAGACTTTTACAGACACTGTGGCCACAAGTGTAACACCATCCACAACAATCATAACATGTTTCTGAACAAAGAAAAGGTTGGAAATAAAAAGAAAATGCAGATATAGTTTATATGGATAAATATGTAGTGTGCAAAAGAATGAAAAACTGAAAATACATTCATAAATGAAACAGCAAAGACAAAAACATTAAAGGAACACCGTGAACTTAAATAATTTCTATATTAAAAACAACTTAAGAGTACTTTATTTAAGAGTTATTGCTTACATTTTCTGCTATTTACAATAAGGGTCAACTCACAGGGTCTGCAGATGATTCCACTTCCATGCCCTCTTCTTTGTCCTCCTCCCATCGCTCAGGAGGAGACTTCAGCAGGACATCCTGAAGGAGAGACACCAGTCTTCCCCACAGAGACTCTCGTTGGTCTCTGGACATCTCCTGCACCACCTCCTCAACATCAAAAGGCTCTGTCTTGTCCTTCTGTTCAACACAAACACAGGCACAAAGTCAGGCTGAAAGACACGTACTATGACAACAACCGCAAAGACTGGTTTAAATGTATGTTTACAGAGCCTTTCATTTCCAGAAGTATAAGACAAACAGAAAACGTATTATAAACTGTTATAATAAATGGCTACAGCTGTTAATATGCAAAAGGTTTATCTCTATAGTACATGGTTTAAGGCTGGATTGTGTTTAGATACTGTATATTCAGTAAACCTGTATATATATATAGAAGAAAATAAATACCTTAATCCTAAACTTTGTCTATGCATGATTCACACACAAAGAATAGGATGACACTGAAGCGTTGTAATCAGATTACCTCACTCTGAAGGCTTTTAGAGCTGAACTACTTACGTGAAGCTGAATAAAGCGAAGGAAGTCCTCCACATTTTCTTTACAGGCGGCTTGTAAAAACGCCTCTCGTTTGGACATGTTGTAAGTTTTCCAAGCAATATGTGTATTTTCTGTAAAGCAATGACGGTGTTAACTTGACGAAACAACGTTGTAATTTAAAAATCAACAAAAAAAGCGCTAAGTGACTGTAACCTGACCAAAACAAACATGGCAGACTGATGTCTTCAGCGTTAAAAGTGTTATTTAAGAAATTTAATCCAAAAATGTTAGTACGCATGGTGCAAAGGTACCTAAAATGAAACTGTAAAACATCTATAACAAACATAATTCATTACCTTTTTATTTATAATTTCGTGAAGAAGTGACCGCCAGACGACAACATCCCTCTAACAGCCGCCGACCCGCGCAAATTTGGATTGACGTCCCTGTACGTCATTACGTCAAACGGACTGGTGACGTCAACGTATAATTGCTGTTCTTATTTTTAGCCACATGATGGCGGCAAATCAACGCATAAAATCTACTGTTGTTTCTCCGTAACCATGGTAGCTTTACCAGAGGCTACAAGTCCTTACAGAACCTTTTGTTGGCTTTGTATTAAAATTGAACATTGAAATCAGCATTTAGCGCCGATTATTAGACAAAACTTAGTTAATTAAAAAAAAAAAAAAAAAGCAATTACAATAGTTTTCACAAGAGAAACCATTTATTTTTGAAAAGTCATGAGGCATCATATCATTCAAAATTATAACATTAAGAAGGCAAAATTACATAGTGAGTTTTTTAAGGCACAGGATAGATAACAAGAAACAAAACAAGTTTTCAAAAGCTCAAACAGTTATATCAGCATGGCGGAACATGTACAAGCTTATAACATAGCTGTTTCATCTTAACAATAAATCACAGCCAAGCTCAGATGCAATAATTTTTCTCTGTAGTCATATAACATATTTTGTTCAACTCACATTTTGTTTGAACATCAGTCAAACCCTTATGTTCATATTATACATTTGTCCATAGCCCTAAAATGCCCACCTCGACTTCAGAATCTGAGACACGCCCAGACAAACCAATATTGCACAGATCTCCAAAAATATACGGAGCATTTGTTTTAATCTTTGCATATTGTGCATTCTGTGTTTGTAATCAAGCATAAAGAACAACAAGAGGTAAACAATCAAATAACACTGCATGACAAAAATATCAATTGAAGACTGCTACCTAAACCCACCTTTGTGACTGTATCTTACTTTGGTAAGGGTTTTCTTAAATAACAAATAAATAAAATAAAATAAAAAAAAAAATCACATTTTAGCAAATTGGACAAAAGTAGTATCATTTTTAATGATTTAATTTAAATATAACTTCCATTAAGGAAATATAATGCCATGAAACCCTTGCAAACTGTTGTAAATATATATGAGCAATTTGATTATTTACATAACACTGAACTGAGGCAATTAGTGTGTTTCAACACAGTATGTTACATGTTATATAATAATGATCTTTAGGAAATGTCTTACATGCTGAAAATCTCGAAAAATTAACATAAATATAACAAAATCATGTGCCCTTAAATTAACAGTGTCACTATATTACAGTAGAGAGAAGGTATCACTATGTGAGGAGAGGGTCTTGAATACTCCTGATGCTTAGAGATGACAAACCATCTTCACTCAGTTCATACCTGGAAGACAAAGTCACGCATTAAAACATTAAACTGTCACATTTATGCATATAGAAATAACTCAAGAATGCTCTGGATCAATAAAATGCAACTCATTTACCATTGCGTCCACCCTTTTGATATATCATCTCCACTTAAATCCACCAGCACCTGTAATTGTGGAAAAAAAAACACACAGAATAAATGTGGTCATAGATTTTATAGGAACATAATAGCATGCAGAAAGGAAAATCATGCAGGCGTTACCTTTCCCAGAAGCCCTTTGTGTTTGGACAGAAGGCTCCCGCCATTTTTCACTGCTACATCCAGCGTCCTCCTGTGAAGCTCCACCATAGAAACACTGAACTCAAACCTAGACACACACACATCTGTATATTAATAAGATAAATCGACTGTTGAATCATTTTTAATCAAACCTGTCAGTTCAAATTAGTAATTTACATTTAGTATTAAGCACATGTTATCATGCTGCATAATGAGCCCAAATCAAATATTCCAACAAACAGATCCATACTGTGTGGATCTTGTCCACACTTTTAAACCCTCCAAAAACCACTTAAAAAATTCCCATCATGAGCTCCACATAACCCATCCCAGAACAGTTGTTTAACACAACACTAAATCCCACATTAATACAATTTTCAGCACAACCAGAAACAACTTCTATATAGATGGAGGCATTTCGCACATATACAGCTATAAACATTCAAGAAAGGACAGGATGTGTGAGTGTGATGGTAAAATATGGCAGTAATAATTTATTTTTATTGAAATTTTATCTGTACAGTCCATCTTCACAGAGTTTACTGAGCATTTGTAACAGTTACCCCTTCTATATTTCATGTCTAATCATGGTGATTTCAGTTTCAGCATAAAACTGAATAATATAAACTTTCCAAAAGTCATCTACAGCTGCGGCTCTCAAACTTTTTCACCAGAAAAATCTATTTTGTGTCTTCTCAGGGCATACATTTAGAAAAATACATTATCTATTGGATGAGCTGAATAAATGTGCTTTGCTGGAATATCAGAAGGTCAGTAACAGATTCTACCATAATGTCACCAACGCTGACACGTAACAGTAATTAGCAACACACTAGTCACCTCCTAAATGGCACAGGACGTAAACCATTTAAATGTCAGCGTGCACAAGCAAACACATGACCAGCTGACTTTCACTCTCTGAAGGTCTCTCATCTTCAAGTATTTGAAAATTAATTGTAATTGTCCACTTCATTCATCCTTTAAGATTAATTACTGAGTCTTTCCTCTGCCTTATGAATGGCTTTGGTGCATTTATTTCAACATTTATTAAATCTTCCAGATTTAAATCTTCACATTTACGTTCTATAAGTCTACTTGTTCTTTTGTATATGCCCAATTTTTCCATGTATGTCTGTGTACACATGTATGAGATGTATATGAAAAGTATTGATTATTGTACATGTATATGAAATTG
>JAPTGZ010000014.1:19996815-20009024 GCA_029814645.1 Fowleria isostigma | reverse complement strand
ATGAATATATATTTATTATCTTTAATTTTAACAAACTGATTGTACAGCATTAATTTACCATTTTAAATGCTAACATATCTATTATCTATGGTGGATGTGCAGAGGGGTGGGTATATATTTTGGTTTGTTTTTTGTAACTGTTGAAAAATTAAATAAAAACTATGCTATAATAATAGTTATAATCATGCATCATTGTACAGTAATGTATTCCTATCATAATGATTTTCTCTGGTTTGTTTCTCTCCTGGACAACTGAGCAAATAAATTTACCAACAAATACTCCCACTCCCACTTCCACTGTGAAACATTACTGTGGCAGTACACAACTAAAGTCCTTTGCTCTGACAAAAACTCCCATCCAATAAACTCCATACCGACCCCAGTGTTTCTTCTGGAGCCAGCAGAACCATTCATTTGATCAATCCTTGGCTCATCTTCCATTAAAGCGGGAGGCTACAGCTCTGCCATAAACAGTTTAAAGACCTTTTCTTTCTCTGGTGGGGGGGGGTACTGATCACAGCTGAGGCTTTTCGCCAGCTGAGAACTGAGAGTGTTTGGGGAATCCTGCTGTATCAGCACTTATTGCTGCCTTTCTGTGGCTCCCCTGGTGTAAACACAGGAAAACTCCCCCTCACCTGCATGCATTTGTGCATGTACAACAGCAAAAGTGAGAAAGTTTATTTGGTCATTTAAAGACAATACTGCTGAATGCATTTATTTAAGCACACTAAAAAATTATTAGAAAATCAAAAGTCATTAAATACAATGGTCATGCAATCAAGTACTAACTCCTGTGTGTATAATTGACTAAAACAGACAGAAAAGAAAACATGGAATTCCTAAAAGCACTGTTTTTGTCAGTATAGCTATTGATGTAAGAACTTATGTGATTTTGGTTATTATCAAGAAAACCATGGAAAATGATAGGTATCAGCTCTTGAGTTAAACTCCTGTGAGCTATTTTTGCTGTTATCATTTTATTTGTCCAAATAAATTTATCTTTAGTTGTACCAGGCATTAAAATGAACAAGAAATTGAAGAAAAAATAGGGTGGGCTAATAATTTCTCCCCAACTCTATGTACAGTGGATGTTCTGAGTTGCTTCTACGTCTGAGCCCGACAGCATTGCACAAGCTACACGGATCAATTTCACCCCTAGAGAGGACTCAAGACACTGAGTTCTGCCTGCCTCAGCATGTCTGTCAGCATCCATGGGGCATATGACAAGCAGCTGTAAGCCCAGAAAATCATATACAGCATGCATGCACGTGTCACTTTATTTGCAGTCTAAACAATGCGTTTAAGTGTGGGCCACTCATAACTCTTCATCAGCTCTCAATTACTCTCTGCTCTGCCCACACACCTTCCCTGAGGGCTAAGACTCATATAAGCAAGACAAAATAAACATGAATGAAAAAAAAAAGCATATGCAAAGAGCAAAAAGCAGGTAGATTATGTTTCGCTGGTAATTCATTCATGTACAAATGTGAAAATATGTAACATGGGGTGCTAATTTATCAATGACAGCCTTCTACATTCTGATAAAAACGTCTGCAGAGGACAGTTGCTATGGATACAGCTCAGTTCATGTACTCAGGAGATCGATTTTAAATCAATCAAATCATTTTATAATCAGTATCTGTTGTAAAATGATTGATTTCTTTTATAATTGGCCATGTAAGAAGTGGGACCGTGTATAGCAAACTGGTCATTGCTGTGAAATACATTCCAGCAGTGTGATGAATTGCTTTGATCGACTGGCTGTACATAATCTCTTACATAACGCATTTCTTCTTTGACTAAATGTGCTCAGTCAGGTCAAGTCTTTATTAGCACAATATGAGTCAGACCAGAAAAAACACCCAGAAGAAAATGTCAGGCTATACAGTATATGATCCTAAATAGTGAATGCATGCTCTATATGCTCACACTCTCTAAATTTATTTGTACAGTTGTTGAAGGATAATCCACTTATGGTCATGCTTAATATTAATATTGTTTTACAAGTTCACTGTATAAGATTTGTACTATGTAGGAAGACTTGTAGATAATGAATATATCAATAATTACGTTTTTTATTATCAGAATACCAGCAAAATATACAAAGAGATATAATACGGTGTTTGTCCATAGACCTTTCACATTTTATATTGGACACAGTACCTGAGAACCTTCAGAAAAACAGCCAAGCAAAACTGCTGAGAATACTTTTACTAATTGCAAATAAAGTACTATCAGCCTCCTAGTTAAGGCCATAACCCACCACAATAGTCCAATGGAGGGATAGAATTCAAGATGTGTATAACATGGAATACACTACTGCAGCATTATGAATTAAAACAGAAATATTTATGAATAACTGGACCCCCAGTAAGTTGCATTTTAACTCAAAATAACTGTTTTGGGTTTTTTTTCTATAATTTGTCTTAATTTCATCCTTATATGTGTGTATATGAATGTTGGAACCTGAAAGTATGTCAAGGTTTTACTATGCTGTAGCTTACTAGTTGAAATTGATCTTTCCTGAATATCTTGGTCCATGTGGGCTAAGACTTGAAACAACCATGGACTTCTAACCCCACTAAGCTTGATATGTATGTTGCTATATTTTCTGTGACATGACAGTTTGTTACAATGTGCTGTATGACTATGCATGTAAAAACTAATAAAAAGAAGTTTAAAAAAAATAATAATAATGTTTTTTATTACCATATGATCACAAGACACTAAGAACCATTGTGGTTTTTTTTGTTTTTTTTTTAGCTTAAATAAGCACCCGTTTGCATGAATAGTGGGTGCATGTCCCCTTCATGGACTCTCCCATGATGCACTGCCACATTTCTACAGTGCCATGGTGACTTCCTCTTCTATTATTGGTATTTTATGGCAGGTGGTGTCCAATGTCGCCACTGTAATGGTCGGCTATCATTAATTGATCCAATGTGGTCTCAAAGGCAGAGCCAACCATCCCTGAAGATCACAGTTAGCTGTGCATTAGTTTTACCCTCTATATCGGGGATGTCAAACATATGGCCCATGGCCCAAAACCAGCCCGTCCTAGGATCCAATCCAATATTATAATATTATTATTATTATATTATTATATTATATAATATCCAATATATTTTAGTTCAGATTCCACATGCAGACCAATTCAATCTCAAGATGATCAGACTAGTAAAAAATGTCCATAATAACCAATAAATTATGACAACTCCAAAGTAATATTACATGAAAGTGTTTACATTTACAAACTATCCTTCCATAAAAAAATAACTAACCTTAACAAATATGAACAATTTGAAATGTTTAAAGAGAAGTGTAATTTTAACAACATTGCACCTGTTACTCAGTGTTTTGTCTTTGTAAATCCACTGTGATCTGTAAGTTGTAGATATGTAAATGATAAACTGAAACATCATGTAAAATTTCACTTTGTGGTTGTTCATGTTATTTGCATTTTTAACTGATAATTTGTAGACAGAAACATTTTCATAATCTATTTTTTTAAGCTCTTAATTGAATTTTGGAACTTTTTTGCCATAAAACATAGAGAAAGATTTGGAGTTGACATGGTTTGTATGTTATTGTTTTATCAGTCTAACCCAGGGATTCTCAACCATAGGGCCGGGGACCATTCTTGGGCCGCCAGGGCTACCTAAAGGGCTGCAAAAAACATTCAGTTTTGCATCTGTGGGCCGCGAGACAGCTTCCCACAAAAAATAGAAACTGTTAGATAGTAATATTTATCAGCAGATCATAAAGCAATATTTTCATATGTATTTAAGTTTTATATACAGTTTATTTAATTTGAAACTTTTAGTATTTTGAATGTTTATTTTATTACCAAATAACTTCATTAAACAAAAATCTTCAGTTTTTTTACAAATCGATCTAAATCTAAATCTAAATATTTTTGGCCTTCTGATTTTTGTGTTAATAAGCCTGACTTTAGCCTTTATAGTTGTTCTTGTAAGTAACTTGATTTGTTCAAATAATTGCTGCCTGTTTGGTGTTTTACATGTGCAGATTTGCGCACACCATAAATAAATGTCTTTGAGATGATCACAGTGCATTATATAATTTATTTTACAAGGATTTAGCTTGTTAAACTCTGAGTGGACTTGATGTAGTTATTGAATACAAATCAAACCGAGACCCAGATCAATTAAAATGAAACTTAATAATTGAATGGGCCCTGGAAGACTTTGTACAGGGAAAATTGGGCCCAGTGGTCAAAAACGTTAAGAAACCCTGGTCTAACCCACTTGCAATCATCATATTGGACTGAATGTGGCCCCTGAACTAATTTGAGTTTGACACCTCTGTTCTACAGAAACCCCACCTAAGCTCTCACTTTGTGGCACAGCATCTTTCTTTCAGCATACAACATGTAATCCATTATTCTAGTCAGGCATCCAAACACCCAGCATCTCTCTCCTGAATCCACTGATTGCTGCATTTCATGACCTTCTCATCTGTGTCTAAATTTAGCTGGTGAGCTGTAAAATAAAGTATATTTGTTGGCCTGTAACCCATGTCTTCCTCTTACTTGTTACATCCTTCTGGCCAGGTTGTGATCCCATGTGTTGTTTTTTTAAGTTATAATCTTCACCAAAAAGCCCAGAAGAGACAAACTAAACAACAGCTGTATTGAAGGCTGTTCACATTCTTTCATGCCCTTAGTGACTACTGTAGGGGAGGGTGATGTGATGAGTATTTAGTTCCAGTAATCCCCAACTTCACCACTAGATGTCACTAAATCTTACAAAATGACCCTTTAAAAGTGAAAGGGGAAATAGGGAAAAACACAGCTTTTTTTAAGGTATGGGGACAATGTATTGACTATCTATGGTAGACAGATATGAATATGTTTGATTTTTGACAATTAGAATACTGTAATGTGAGAATATGACTAATATTTGTCTGCACTAGGGATGCATCAATCTCCCTTTTTCAGTTCTGATGCTGATACCAATGCTGGGGCCTTGTGTACCAGTCAATACAATCCAATATTATTGTTGATTGAAAAAGCTACAAGCCTTATGGTGAAATGTTTCCTGTGGAATTGATCTTTTCTGCATGAGCAGGTTGGCTGGTTTCTGTCTTATTTACTCAACAAGTACCCCGTGTGTGCTTCATAATTTTGTCTACTGTGCTGACATTGCCCATTAAGTGTCCATAAATGCCTGTCCCATACATATCTCCCTCTCTTTCTCTCTCTCTCTCTCTCTCTCTCTCTGTCATTTCACAAGCTATATAGACATACAGCTGCAGGCGCCAACGATGGTGGAAATGTTGCTGATGTGGTAAGCAGGCCTGGTTCTCGAGGGGTGGGGGGGACTTACAGAAACTGATAAAGTTTCCAAAGACGGGGAAAAGAAAAATGAGCAGCAGAACAGTGGGAGACTTAGAGAAATTAATAAAATATCTTAAGTTTCACTTTCATTTTAAGGCGTATGGTCTGCATGTACTCATTGTGAGGTACAGCACAAACCCCGCCCCCCCAAGGATCAGTCTGATGAATTGGTTGTTTTTACCAATCCCCGATCCAGCTAAAATGTAGATATCAAAGCCGATATCCAATCCTACTATCGGACAGGTGCAACCCTAGCCTGCACAGGATTTTTTTTTTTTAGATTTCATTTCTCTACAGACTTAAAAAATTGAAAACCACAACATATTTATCAAACAAAACAAAAAAAACAAAAACACACAAATTTCTTAGAAAGGCAAGACCTGATAAATACCACAATGGAGAAGTAGACATGTATCCAGTTCCCTGAAACTAAACTTTTTAAATTATCTTTCCCTCAAACAGGAAATATCTTTACAAGCAAGACAACAGTGTAGTTTTTGTCTACTTACTTGAGCCCAGGAATGTCCAGTATGTTGGTGAGACCGGTCCAGTTTATGTCCACAAGCTATGGGAAGAAAATGAAAGTGTGAATGACTTTGAATTGATCCAAACACTTAACTTTATTATTCCCTGCCCTCCGTGGTACATTTGCTCCCTTGTCTGCAAACCCTGTAGATATTTAAAAGCAGCGAGAGTATCCTATACAAGTGGTAAGAAAATAACATAAATCAAAAGTTTGGGGGAATTAATCGCAAATGTTTTTGCCCTATTTTGAAACAACACTGCCCTGTTATATTATACACTTGGGATAGTCATCATTTCAGAACTGGATAAACATTCTATATAAATCCTCAGCTACACAACAGTACGCAATCTATGAAAAAAAAGCACTATTAATTGATGTTAAATCCAAAATAGAGCCTTTACTGCCACGGCGTAATCTCTTTTTACCTCACCTTATTAGTGTGTAAATGTATGCTGTGTGCAATGCTTTATGAGTCCCAACAGATGAAGAGACAGCACAGATCTTTTAAAGGAAAAGAACACCAAAATTGTCTTACTGAAATATTTATCAAAGCAGCAGCAGCCCTCGAGGGTCTCATTAGCTGCACAGGTATAATGAGGTCAAGTAGAATGTTTCTAAGGTCTTTAGTATTCTGCGCAAGAAAAAAGTGACACCGCTAACAGTATATTTGTGTAAAACAGGGAGCACTAACTCAAATTTGGACTAAGAACGACAGTAAACAAGAAAGTGAAAATAATGTGAGTTGTTTGTAGCATCAGCTCAGCAGCAGCAGATCCTTTCTCTCAGTGAGCTTTGATCGGTTTCTGCCTGTAAGGAGCTGGAGGAGTTGGTTACACTGTGTTTTCCTAATGAGCCGTTCCCACCCTACTTTCTGCCCAAGCTGCTTACACTGCAGCAGATGAACTCAGGGCTTCAGGGAAGAGGGGAGCACTGCAGAGCTGTGGATGATGTCTAGGGGATGCCTGCATGTCTGCCTGCATATCACTTTTATGAAGCAAGTCAAAGAGATGATGTAAGATGTGAAAAAAAAACAGCTCTGTCTGCCACCTATAAAGTTCCAAGGCTGCAAGCAACCAATTCAGTGAACCAATAAATAGGAATGACGAGTGAATCAATAACAAAAAACTCAAATACAACATGTATGTTCCAGGTGATCAAATGTGATGATCACTTGCTTTTCTGTGTTTGACATATGTAGTAAATTTAACTCCTTCATTTTTGATTCTTTAACTCTTTAGGTGCTAGAGGTTTTTTGTTTGTGTTTTTTTTCCTCTTTTTTTTTTCTCTTAAATCCCAAATGGTCAAGGGAAGTGACCATCCCCCAAGAGTTGGGCCTGCTCGAGGTTTCTATTTATTAAAAGAAAGTTTTTTCTCACCACTGTCATCAAGTGTTTGCTTCTGGAGGATTCTGTAAAGTGGCTTAAGAGTCTGGTTTAGACCAGCTCTAAATTATTTACAGAAAACTGTCATTTTTTACTGGTCAACACAATTATTGCACAAGACAAACCAGTGAAACATGGTGAGTCCTGCCTTTAAGCCAAAGAAATCAGTTACAGTGGGGTAAACTATGTACATGAAAGGAGAATGGCTTTTGAGCCTGACATGTCATCCTGTTATTCTACCTTTTGCCTTTTATTTGCTATTCTTATGTGACAAAATAAATAGGTCACCATGAGAAACCCCCTTTTTCTTTAGTTATTTAATTTCTTTTTATCTTCCTATCCTTTCTTATTAATCTCTCTGTCTTGTTAACTCTTGTCTCTTTTGTTTCTATTATATTGATTTGTTTGTTGTAGTTTTCTGTATTTTTATTTGACTCTTAGTAAACACAAATCTGCCAAGCCCTATATATTTAACATGGGGCTGAAGGGATATATAATATTTACCTCTAGAGAAAATCTAATTAATTGCCAAATAATTGCAATCAATGGTTGGGAAATTAGTTGGCAAGCAGTATAACCAGTTAAATATGTGACAATGTCATGCATAAATACCTGCTTAAATCAGTTTGCAGTGTTACATCAATCTGTTCTTCCTTTTTGTGTTTTTTTCTGTCTTATCTTAAAAAAACAAACTATAAAACAAAATCAATAAACTAAAAGATATTGATATATTAAAGCTGCTGTACATGACAGGTTTTTAGAGTGACTTTGGTGTTTTTAGTGCCGTTGGCCAAAAATCAATAATTACTGTTTAACATATTGTAATTCAAGTGGTCTGGAAGGACACAGGACGTGACTGTCGACTCGTTGCCTGCCGAAAATCTGTCCAGTGATACAGCTTTTGGCTAATCATGGACTGGTAAAAGGGTTAATACAGGGGTCTCAAACTCATTTAGTTCAGGGGTCACATTCAGCCAAATTTGATCTGAAACGGGCTGAACCAAAAAAAATAATACCATAATGATATTTAAATAATGACAACTCCATACTTCCCTCTATGTTTTAGAGCAAAAAAAGTAAAATTATACCATGAAAATGTTTATATATACAAGCTATCCTTTAAACCAATGTGAATAACATCAACAAACTGGAATTTCTTAAGAAAACAAAGTTAAATTTTGACAACATTACACCTTAGTTTATCTTTTCCAGATCACAGTGGATCTACAAATATACAAAACATTCAATAACAGGCAGAATATTGGTAAACCTGCACTTTAAATATTTCAAAATAATCATTTTTGTTTATTTAATTTGTGTTTTTTTGTGAAATGATAGTTTGTTTTCATGTAAATATAGTAAAATGACAGGAAAGTTGTGAGTATTTCTAGGTTAATATTATCGTATTTTACTGATTTGCCCCATTTGGGATTAAATTGGTCTGTTTGTGGAACCTGAACTAAAGTGGTTCAGTGTAATTTTTGCATTAAATTCCTCCTGCGGGCCGGACCGGACCCTTTGGCGGGCCGCATTTGGACCCCGGGCTGCATGTTTGAGACCCCTGGGTTAATATGTGATTGACAGCTGTGCTTATTGATCACAGAGCAGGAGAACCCTTATTAGGGTTCATCAATAGTGTTGTTGATCTTTTGATTTGGTGCAGAAGGTGGGTATTTTCTTGCTTTTTTAATTGGTTGCTTTAATTGATCGGTGTATCCATCAGTAATGCTAAAAATCATTACTCACAGCCACAGACCACAAGGATATTTTTTTGCTCCTGTGATCTATTTTATTTGGCTTCATTTTTTACTAAATGTAAAACTGACACAGCTCACTCAAATGAAATCTCTTCAGTGGTTTCATGAGGAGGTTTTTATTTACACTGTGCCAGACTGCATTAGTGTGATCACACCGCCCGATGTGCCTGTGACCTCATAGGGTCTGGAAATGTTTTTATTTCATCTGGCACTCAGGATCAGACCTTTTATAGAAGGACGAGGAGTGACTTGATTTTCAGGGTAAACAATGATGAGCCTTTTTTTTCCCCCACAGGAAATTACTTCTTCAATTTATTTTGTCTCTTCCATCTCTATAACATTGCTTGTATTGCGGCGAGACAAAAGCCCATACTGTAAGTGTGGTATTGTGTATATATCTGTGGATGTGGGACTGCAGTAAGATTTACTGACTCCGTCTCACGCCTTCTCAACTCAGCCTCCTACTGTAATATCTCCACCTTGAGCATTAGCTAAGTGCCTCGGGTAGAGAAATCTGCCAAAGTAGGACTGGCTTGATCTGCAGCTATTTAAAGCCCTATTATATCCACTGGGTCCTCCCATGTGGTAAAAATCGGTCAAACATTTTTAAGTTGTGCAGCAGAGTCTCTGTACAGGGGCTGAAAAAGGATGGTATATGAAATAGGATATGGAAAATATGTGAAACTCAAATGGTGTAGAGTCTTTAAGCTGTAAGAGCCAACTGGGGAGAGTAAGCTCAAATTTAATTTTACATTAGGGCTGCAAAATGAATAAAAGCAAACGCATCAGGCTTGGATCAGCTGTAAGCTGACTTATGATGTTAGTGTTTCGCTTAAAATTTATGCCCTTTTTGATTTTATTTCCAGGGCATATGGGTGCTGCATTCAGCCATCTCCCCTTACTGCTATTTTTGGTCTTATCTCATGTACAGGTGATTCAATTTCTTCTGCTAACCTATAAAAACCTGTGGCTTTTTCATCTGTACAAGCTAGGCGTACAATTCTTTTCAAATGGAAGGATGCATCACCTCCAACACACCATCAATGGATCAGAAACATGCTTAATATAAAGTTAGAAAAGATCAGGTGCACCCTGGGTGGCTCTGTTGGCAAATTTAACAAAATACAGCAATACGGGAGCCTCTTTTCCAATTTGTGGGTATGTTGTCTGGCCTGGAACTGTAAATTTTATTGTTTGCATTGTGATTGACCTGTTTTTTTATTTATTTCCTTTTTAAAAAAACTTAAATGTACTGGAATACACTGCCGTTATGCATGTTTTGGTTTTTTTTGGGGGGTGGGTTGTATATCATGTTCGGTGTCAATCTTTGTATTATGAACACTTTACTTGAAATTACAAGTGCCTCATTTGTTAAATATTGAAAAGTTCTATAAATAAAGTTAAAAAAGAAATACAAATTTAAGCCCTTCACTTGAAAATATTAGTAAAGCCAAGAGGAAATTCATTTTAACCCATAAAGACGCAAACATCCACTGACGACCAAAACCATCTACTGATCTAAATTGTTTAATACCTGTTGATTCACTAATCCTATCAAAACATGTAAACAGTTGGTCTTCTCATGGATATCAAATCTGACCCATTTGAACATTCAGAGTCTCTGTAGTGAATGTGAAAACACTGTCGTCTTCTACAACATGGATTCACCAGTAAAACCCATAAAGTTTGATAAACAACAGTGAATGGACACACTTGGTTTATGTTCAGTTTATGATATCTTTGCGGCAATTCTCACTTTTCCTTCAAGTTTTTTTTTAAATTTTGATTTAATAATCTTTGAATTAACACTGAGTTTTCATGCATATCTAAATCAAACATAGGAAATTAAATATAAGAAAATACATGATGTGAAAATGACAAATACAGAGGATAATATATAATTAATGGTAATAAATCACTTAACAAAGGTTAAATTTAGAGAAAAATTCATCTGGAAACTGCTACAAAAGTAACACTGGGTCTTTATGGGTTAAGAGGTGTACTGTTAGGACATTTTTTTTTTTTATTAAGATGTAAAATAACTTGTTAAACAAAGTCTGTTCAATGATGAAAGTGGCATTGTGTGACATTTAAATATAAATATCCAAAATCTAGTCAAAAAGAACAAAATTAGAATCAAAAACAGACACTGAACAAAATATGCAAAGGTATGTCCTTCTTTTTAAATGCCATGTTATGTATTGACAGAACAAAATGTTTGCTGCATTGCTGAACTTCTCTGCTTTTGTGTTTCAACCTACAAATCCTCTAATCATGCTGCATTAATCCGACCGTGGAATCACTGTGAATTCCACCGCCGCTCCATTAGACTGACTTAATTAGTGTCATATTATCGCTGCCTGGACTTACTGGTTTCTTGAGGAAGAACAGAGACAGAGCTCCGACAAGAGGCATGTCACCCAGCAACGGCTCCATCACTACCCTCAACACACCGTGGATCTGTGGAAACACAAGAGGACACGTCACATGCACACATAAAAAGAGGGGGCTAAAGGGAGCTGACATCGTGCTGGCCCTTGACATTCCTCGGCAGTGGAGCAGTTAGCTGCAGCACATGACATGAGGTTGGAAACTTGATCACAGCCTGACTTCACACCTGCCTCGTGTCATCCTCCACCTTCTCCAAAACATAATATGACAATTACAAGGCTTACGGTGCTTAAGATGTGTCATGTGGCTCTCCCAACACAGCTGCTCTAATCTACACAAAGGAAAAACGGATGCTTGCATTCTAACACCAATGTATTTATATTTCAGCATTGCCGGTAAATAGATCTGGTTTGAGAGCAGCAGCCTGGGAAATACCAATTAAATGAATCATCCTAAAACTAATCAAACAGCACATGAATCAATAAAAATACAATTGGAAAATCAAAACTAATAAAACTCTTTAGAGCAAAGACCATTTAAAGGTCAGCGTAAAATATTTAGAAGGTTTTAAGAGGATTTGACTGTTGCAGAAATTGAACATAATGATGTTTTTATTGGTGTATAATTACACAAAAACTATAATCTTTTGTTTTCAATAGAATATTTTAACAGAAGGACTAGATCAGTGTAAACTCCTCCTAAAGTGAAACTGAATCAGTGAATTCCAAAAGGGCCCAAGTCCAGAGATTTCAGTTTGCAAATCCCATGAAATTAAAAAAGTGAAATGCTTCATA
>JAPTGZ010000014.1:19939234-19954493 GCA_029814645.1 Fowleria isostigma | reverse complement strand
TTGGACAAATATAATACTCCCAACAAAAATAGCTCATAATAGTTTAATTTAACAGCTGATATCTAGCCATTTTTCATGGTTTTCTTGATGATAACCAAAATCATATCAGTTCTCACAATATCTATGGCATTGTACTGACAAAAACAGTGATTTTGGACATTCCATGTTTTCTTTTCTGTCTAAATCACATGATACATACAGGACTTAGTCTTTATTGCATAACCATTATTTTTGATGACTATTAATGGTCTAATACTTTTTCACATGACTTTCTGCAGTCTGTCCCTACCACCCTGTCTCCAGATGACTTTTCCCAACAAATGCTGGCCTATTTCAACACCTGCACCACTACTGCTCCATCCAGGATGACGGTCCTTGCTGCATTGCAGATGCTGCACATGCATGGTCTCATACGGAAAATAGACAAGCTTCACCAAGGCCTGATTGACTCACTGCCCAGAGCAGTGAAACCTCACATGGTACCAGAGGTGTCAAGTAACGAAGTACAAATACTTCGTTACTTGATAATTATCTGTATTTTCTACTCCTTACATTTTAAAAATAGCCTTGTTACTCCTATTTCATTTCAGCTTGTCTTCGTTCAAATTATTAAAAAAACCTACCCAGATAAATTGTGCCACTTGGATAGAGTGAATTTCACTGTGGTTAGATGACAAGTATAAACATATACCATTCCAACACTCTATTGGTTTGTACATGATCCATCTCACCTGACTTTTTGCACCATTTCAATACTTGTATTCAACTAGTCATCATATCTTCTGTTCCATAAACACATGTTACTGCTCAGTAGTACACATATATGGTTCTTTAATACATTTGCTTTGGACTAAAATGTATTCATTGTCAATGGGCATATATGCAGCTCAAACAGGTAGACTAGTGCATCCCCCATTTTTCAACATTAACATTTTAATATAACATTATAGTCATTATGGCCTTTAGAAAATGTTTTTTGGGGAAGTGGGGTCGTGCCCCTGTGGCGCAGCCTAAGCTGCTGCCCTAATGGTATTTTTTCTCCTCACATTTATACTTTAGTTTATGTTAACATCAACTGCCAAAGGGACTAAAGATGGAAATTAGCCATTGGCTATAATCTTGCATATTTACATGTATACGGTCATTAATATGTGTTGTCCCTTTTTTAAATAAATAAACTCAAACTCAAACCAGTACTTTTACACTTTTGCTTGAGTTATACTCCCACTTCTGCAGAAGTCTTTCTAAACCCTAGTATCTATACTTCTACCTGAGTAATGAATGTGAATACTTTTGACACCTCTGCATGGCACTACATGCTTAACACTGTGTATTTTAAATGTGAGGTGATAATTGATTTCTTTGCATTGCAGTCACCCTATGAACAGGCGGTGCTTGGACAAATGCTTCATCTGATGATGTGTCTGAAACCTGTCGGCTCCCAACTTGTGATAAGCCTTCTCACTCTTCTCGCCTGTAAAAATCTGGGCCTCCGGTTGGTTCCTAGTGACAGATCATTTTATTTGATCAGCAATTCATGGCACTGATACGTAATTATAACATAATGAAATCAACAAAAATCTTAAGTTTGTCTCACGTCCTTTGTTAACAGGGGAAGAATTCTACACATGATGACAGCTTTAGGTGTGGATGAGGCTGAACAGTGGTTGTGGCCGGAGCTGGAGAGCTGGGAGTCAGAGCTCCCGAACCAGGATGACGTCTGGAAGAGCCTCCATAACAGAGCGGAAAACTGGCTAGAGATATGGACCTCCAAATACAAAGTAGTCTGCATATTCAACTTCCCTTTCTTAATTATGTATTACAATCTATTCAAGTATGAATAAGTGTGGCAATAGGACAGGACAGGTGTTTGAAAACTGAGAGGATAGTCTCAGTTGTTAATCTGCTCTCTTCTGTTTCTGTTGTCCTTTACCGTGACCTGAATATGAGCATGAGAGCTTTCCATGGTGTTGTTGACTGGCACAGCCGGTTGTGTCACAAGTGGTTCAGGCTTGATTAACCACTTAACCTTGGGTCTCCTGTCTCTCTTTCCATTTTCTAAGGATTGTAACAGGTATCTGTTCCTCAAGAGAGCAGAGGACTGGAAGCCAGCATCATTCTCTGTGGTAGATGTGTTGAATTACTTCTGCTCTGTACAGAAAGAGGCCAAAAGGACTGCACCGGCTCGTGTCAGAAATACAGTACTGCTACCTCTTTATGACTGGTATAGCTATTCTATTAAAACTACCCAGTGTCAGTGGTGCTGAAAACTGTAGTCTACATCTAAGATTTACTGTTCTGCCTATGCCTGCAGTGTTTCTCACCCAATCCATCGTCTTGGAGAGACGTATAGCATGGCCAGGGTACGCAAACCACAAGGTAAGATCTCAGTTCACTTCAGCAAAGACTTCTTATTAAATTCAATCCTTCTTGATTTTTTTGTTTCTGTCTTACAGGCTTAATCCTGCCTCCCCTTCGAAACCGTCCATCACTCATGCACTTTCCAAAGTTCATTTCTCTGCCTTTACCTCATATTACACTCTCCCCCTTTCACATCTACTCAGAGGAGGACTGGTTAAAATCGCCCTATCGTCGCTACTTTATCCAGCAACAGTCACACGTTGAGTACTATAGATAATGTCTCAGTAGAGCATTTATATTACTCACAATTAACCGTAAAATATGGTCATTGTTTGACAATCAAACACTCTCTCCTTCATGAGTGATTTATTATTTGAGGTGGTACAAAGGTGATTTGGTAAATTTCCTGTTGTTGGTGATACTTTCCACTTTGTATGCAAGGTGATTGAATACAAAGGCATATTTGCAAACATTTTAAGTGACATACTGAAGAAATACTGTATTATGGATAAATAAATGAAAACAAAGAATGAAAGATAGGGATTTTTTTTAGATTAAAAGAGCTGTCTCTAATTAAACCCAAATATTTGCATTACATTCTTTACCTGTGATATGCAAATATTTAGTACATTCAAAATGCAATGTTGCTAACCACTATCAAATACTGTGCAGTATTGGTTTTTACATGTAATAGCTGATAAATATAAAGGCACATAAGACACCGGGCTGTAATATTCAACCAACCTCAAGTAGTAACTCATGTTTGGGAAATACACACAAAACTCATTGAAGTACAGTAATACAGCACCTCTTGATTAAAGCATAACACTGGACAGATATGAGATCCATCTCCAATTTTAAACAAAAAGAAACCCTATTGCAAACTCTGCCATCTGATCTGAATTTATTTTGTAAATGTTGTCTTTCCATACTGTCCTACTTTTTCACTCATAATGGAGGAAAATATAAAAAAGCATTCTACACTTAAATAAGCAGCAATTATTAAGAAAATAGAAAAAGATAACGGTACAAGGTTATCTTTAGCGTGACCAGTTGATTGTCCTCGACATTGCATTGGTGAGTGGATGACAAATTCCACGCTAGCACTAGTCCAATAAGTCTTTATCATAATTGAGCAGGTCACATGTGAGGACGAGGTCAGAGCGCCCACAGTCTAGTAGCTCCTTGTTGAGTTGGATACTAGTAGCGTTGATTTCTGTGGTTTCATCCAGAGGCCAGTCCAACAGCTGGGCGCTGGAGGGAAGGTCTGGGAGGCCTGGCTGGTAGTCCTCCAGCGGGTTCGGATAGAGTAGCTGACGGAGGGAGGGCATCCTCGCAGCAGTCCTTACCAAGTCTAACAGACCAGCTATGGAGAGCGGGTTGAGGGCTAGAGCCAAGCTCTTAAGGGAGCGGCAGCCTCCCACTGAGGGCAGCAGTAGCCCCAGCAGGCCATCAGTGAGGCCACAGCCGCTTAAAGAAAGGTGCTGCAGGCTGCCAGAAGCCTGGAAGAGGAGGCGACGAACAGACGGCAACGTGGTTTCATCCAGACGGTTTTCACTCAGATCCAGCTGCTGCAGTGTAGAGGCATGATGGCTGCTGGACAGATAGGCCAGGTCAGCTGGGCTCAGGCTCAGATATGGGAGTTCCAAGATTTCTAGAGGCTGAGACAGTGGGCTGTAACACAGGAAAAGGAAAAAAAATATTTGTTTATTATTTTTTTTTTATATGTTTAATGTTAAACCTAAAGGAGTAACTATTTGCATTTCTTAATAAACATCATGTAATTCTCAATTCTTTGCATGCATAATAAATACTAAATTATGACAACTGCTTAAAACACCAATAATATAAGGATTAAACTAGGGGTAATAAAGATCATTTGATATCCATATATCATTTCTTAAACTCAAAATTAGGCTCTTTCTCACATGAATTTTTTCCTTTTATTAATATTTATATAATTTTTCAGTTAAGCTTTGTAATAATATATGAAAGGTTATAGAAAATATTTTTACTACAAATACAGTATTTTGCAAAAGCCTTAGGCCACCTTTAGCTTAGTTGTTTTGGCAGGTTTTGGAATAAGCAGGTATCTATGTTTCAGTCTCAAATAAAGCAGGAAATGTGTGGACAGTATTAAATGGATTTTACAGTTAAAAGTCAATACTTAGTGTTCCCTCCATTTGGATTTAGTATATCTTAAACTCCCTTGGGGGGGGGTCACTGTTTGTAAGGTTTCTTCAATAATCTTGTGGTATACTACACCAACACCATGCTTCTTTCTGGGTTTTTTTTTATTCCTTTCTGTATCCAGATTGATTCCATTTAGCTTCTGCAATATTCAACTGTTGGTTTTTATAGTTGTTTAGATATTTTCTGTATATTCCAGCTGTACACTTATATATATATATATATATATATAGACTCTGAATGGCAAATGTCATTGTATCCATGCTAAAATAACATATCTAATGCTGGCCTAAATTTTATGTACAGTAGTCTACAGTTATTGGGGAAGTCCATCTAATCTGCTTTTTGACATAATCACTCTCCTCTAAGTTTTGTGTTGCCATATAAATTTCCATTGTTCATCCTTGTCATTTGGATAAAAGTAAAGCACCATCAAAAAAAACAAAACAAAAACAAACATTTAAAAAATTCAATAATGTGTGTCATATGATCAATTATCACATGTTTTTTGTCATATTACATAAGTATGGTTTATAAAATAAGTTACACGACTGCGTTTTGTAATGAAGCAGTACCTGAGCAGCACACGAAGTTGTCCAGGCAGGCGCAGTGCAGTGAGGCTGAGTCGCTGCAGGTGTTGTAGTTGTGCCAGACCCTGTGACAAGTCCCTAAGCGCCTCTTCCTGTCCATGATGGTCTCTACGAAAATCTAAATTACAGTAATGCAGGCGGAGGGAGTTCAGTGTCGGGAAGGTTGAGAGGAGAGGCATTAGCTCAGCTAAGCCGGCCACTCCAAGGCTGCTGTATCTGACATCCACCCCCAGGAGACCCTGTCTTGGCAGAAGATCCAACAGGGTTCTGATACTTGACACAGAAATTTCTTCCACGCGAAGGTATCTGCACTGAAGTTTGAGGGGTCCGTGTGTGTTCAGAGCCACGCGAACCCGTTCCCATGAGCGGGCATTGACAAAAAGATCAGCTCTCACAAGCAACGACACATCACTGATTACATCTTTTTCTTCACTGTCGTTACTGCTGCTTCCTTCATCAGTCAGCACACCTTCTCTCTTCCTCTCCATCTCCATCCTCCTCCTCACACCCTTAATGAGCTCCTCTTCACCTATCGTAACAGATGATCCTGTTCCCTCTCTCTGGTTTCCTGCCAGCTCCTTGCTATTCACTACTTCTGTTCCCTTCTTCCTCTGTCCCCTCTCTCTTTTCACATCCTTTTCTCTCTGTAGAGCTGAGAACCTTTTCCTCTCCTGCTCTCCTTCTCTCCTTTGGGCCCTCTGCACTCCAGCTTTGGCCTGTACGACCATAGTGCAGAGAGCCACAGTCAAAGACCAGCCACCCATAGGGTCTCCCATCCCTCCCTCATCACCCTGGAGTCCACAGAGGTCCAAGAACTGCAAAGCACACCTACAAAAGAGCAGAAGAGGGAGGTAATCAGATCCTATATTTAAGTAAGTACTAATACTTAACTGTGAAAATACTTATATAAGAACTTATTAATAAAGATTCAATTATGCTGTGAGAGAGTGAGGCACTCTGGATTGTCAGTTCAGGATAATATAGAGGTAGCTGAAAACTAAACTCCGCTCAAAGAGTTGGTCGTGGAGATATTTATCCAAAGAAGTGTTAGCAGAATCCTCAGCGACCATTCCAAACAGTGAATGGTACATAATGATGTTCGGGATGCTCACTGACAATTCTGCTGATGCTTCTTTGGAATAAATATCTCCACGACCAACTCTCTGACTGGAGTTTCATTTTCATCTACTTCGATCTGATCTTGAAAGGGCATTCCAGAGCTCCCAGTCTTTCACATGTATAGCTTAGGTTGGGTTTCAAAAAAGCCTTGAAAATGTGAAATATTCAAGTATTATGAAGTAAAATTATTTTAATGAAACATAAAGAAGCACAGAAGAAAGTGCTTTTAATTATTTTGTATTATATACATTTCACATAATTCAATGAATGGGAACAAATTAACAGGAACCAAAAATAGGGCTTTGTCTTTACCTTATTCCTTTTTCAGACACTAGTTTTGAGAAAATAAAAACATCTTTAATATGCTCATAGTTGCTATTTCATTTTATTGTATTCACATTACTGCTGTATTCATGGGCATGTTGCATTTTACTGCTGGAGATGTTAGGACCTTATTTCAATCTTTGTATACTGTTGGGTAGCTTATTCAATATAAAGTAATATTAAGCTAATATAAAGTTACTTTTGTGTAACACTCTAGGATTGTGTGTTTGTAGCATCATTGTCCTGTGTATGCCATAGATTTCTAAAAAGTCTATTTTTCATGAGCTCAAAAGAACAGCCCTGTTTTTTTTATATAGCTCTCAAACATGTACCTCCAATCTTAACCACATTTTTAGAGAATTTACTTTAACACAATATCCAAAATGTTAGAACATTCAATCAATTAAAGTTCTCAAACAAATGTAATTCAGTAGGAGGTACACTGAGATGTGGTGATGCAGATGTATACAATAGCAAAAATAGCAATACTTAAATATGTCAAATTTGAACTCACATTACAGTGCTTGAGTACAAATACTTAATTACAATACAGCACTGGGAGAGTTAAAGGTTTCAAATATTATGTCTTTCTTGAAAAGAATACTTATTCTTTAAAGAGCTGTTCCGTTTAAGTTCTACAGTAAATGGCAGCCCTTCTTAACTTTCTTCAAATCACTTCCATGCTTTCCTTGTGATTGATAGTACCCCCCCATGTATTTAGAATTTCTTTTAGTTTTTATGACATGTTTTTTCTTCCTTTTCCATATTTAATTTTACTTATTTATGTTTTAGGTATGTTTTGATGTTTTTTTTTTCTATGTAGGTCTACTTACCTCTTGTATTATTAGAAAAAAGGCTCAGAAAGGCTCTCTCTTTTTTTTTAATGTGATAAAACAATAACTATGACATTCATGTTTGTCAGATTGTTATTTCCTGAAATATTAATTTTCTAACTTTTATGTGGCACATTTTTTAGTAAAAATATTTACATGTATGTAAAAAAATAAATAAATAAACAGCTCTCAAATGATACTGGTCACTATGCATGTCCTAATAAACAAAATGAGACATGCACAAAATAATAATGTAATACTCAGTGTCCTACTCACCTGTGGTCTGAAAGTCCTCTGACAACTGCTAACAGAAGAGCCTGGATACATAGTCGGTTCGGCGGAGTCTGGCCCTGTTTCCTCCGTCCTCCGACCCGCAGGGTGCGTTCGGGCCACCGCTGCACCAGTTCACCCACAGCCAGCGGTCTGCAGCTGCGGAAGGCGGCCTCCAGCAGAGCCCTGTACAGCTCCCTGGGCACCCACCTCAGCCAACACGGAGACGAGCTGTGGTCACTCACCACTTCCTTGGCACAAAGACTTACTAAAGACAGGACCATTGTGTCACACAGCAAGGTGAGCTTGAACCATAAACAAAACCAGAAGAAAAATGCGTTTCAGTGCTTTGCATAAACTTAACACTAGCTAGCAACTTCCAACTAGCGTCAAGCTAAGATTAGTTTTACGACAGTAACGCGATGCAGACTTGTAAAGCTCTAAATAACCCTTCCCTGCCTTATCAGGATTAATAACCTATGCTGCTAAACTCTACGCATATGAAATATGAAATGTTAAACGCTAACATCATGATAGCTACCTCAGCAAACTGAGCTGGGTGAGGAAGCAGCAGGAGTGTTTACAATTCACAGTGACGCACGGCAGTGACGTAGTACGTACGGCAATGTCACGACTGGAGAAAACAAAACATCAAATCTGAATGCATATCTCTGAGGGAAATGATAAATAAATTTGAATGCTCGAACTAACCTTTCTTAATTATCAGATTATACTGATAGGCAAAATTTATACTCATAAAGCAAAATTCTCCACATCCAGACCTAACATCAATGTTTTTGTTAAAGAATTAAAGTCCTATACAACTTTAGTCTTAACAAAACACAAATGTGGACGTACCCTCAAATTGTTTGATGATTGACTTTATGTTAATACCTTATAATTGTGTTTTTCCTGTTTTTTTTTCCTTTTATGAATGTTGTTTGTCTGTTTTTGTGTTGTTGTATCACACCTGTTTATGTTCTGCTTACTGCAATATTGTTTTGCAGCAGTTTGTTGAATATACATGTGCTGCCTATCTTTTGTTATTGGTTGCTTCAAGGGAGTTACAATAAAGAAAGATTTTTTTTAAAAAAATGATAAAACCTGAATGCACTGTTAAGTTATTTTAACGTTCTGATGTTGTTTTTGTACATTCATTGACAACAATGGTTTGGCTCACTACATTATTATTATCATCAAACGCAGTATGGTGGAAATATGTTATATCCATGAAGATATGTTTCTGAAAAACACATTCTATGGCCTGTTCCTCCAAACAAGACATGTATTAATGGAGCTGATACAAGGGCATAAGCTCCATTTATGTACAAATAGGAACAGGACACTTAACTGTATATATCAACTATCACATATCACAATCAAGGCTTTGGTGCATTCAGTTTAGCTGAGGGTACTTTATGTCATGGTAAACAATATTGAAAAAGATAAGAGTTAATATGTTTGTAAATATCTTTTAATATAATAAATGTAATGAATGATAATGATAACAAGGCAAATATTTCATCACATCAACTACTTACATATGGTAGGGCTCCAGTAGTAATTTATCTTTGTCTTTTTTATCCTAATTTGTCATTTTATTGGTGTTGTTTGAGAGCTTTTGTCTTTTTTGCCACAAAACTGCAATTAAGTGAGCGAAAACATGATTACGTGACAAGAACATGCAGTACTGTATCATCAACTCCACACTTTACTAACACAACTTCACTACAATAATTATATATTTAGCAATAAGTTTATCTTAAGAACCACTTTTTTGTGGATATTCTAATAATGGTGTCTGATTGAAATCTCATTATTATGCATTGCATCTGGATACAATTAAATGTAGGGACTGGCCAGTGCTCCACCAACACCTGTCTTAAAAGCATCATACTGCAAGCTCCAAGCAGCACACTCTTCTTATCTTCAGTAAGAAGAGACACATCAGCCCAAAAAGGAACATGGCATTTAGTACAAGAGGAAGCCACACTACTTTATGTAAAGTGTATGTAATAGATCTGACATACTGTACTGTTTCTTAAGGTAAGCAAAAAAAAATTCCACTAGATGGCACTAAAGGATCATCATTTTTATTTAAAACGTACTCCTCACAAATGTAAGGCAAATGTGTGGAAGCAGGTGTCCAAGAAGTCATTCATGCAAATTAATCAAACCTTTACATACAATATACAATGCATATTTTTGTATTATAATCTCTGGTTAAGATAAACATTCCTTCCAATCTCTGTATTTTGCCTTCATCATAACCTTCCTTCTCTTTGTTTGCTGATTGCAACAGACAAACTTATAGCAATCATGAATTCAAAGCAGGTTCTGGCTCAGATTAAACTGTAAAATAATCATATTTCATCCTTGATCAGGCCTGACCTTAGATGTGTTTGTGTTCAAACTGTTGAATCTCATTACGATTATGGTGATGAATACTTTATTAGCAAGGTGATTCATAACATGCAACGGGTTGGAAATTTAGTGCAGCTCATTCAACCTTTAAATGCATGACTTTGCATTAATTGATACTTTGTTTGTGAATGTCATCTCTTCCTCAAAGGGCACAGATGGGCACTGCTACATATACGCCCACTACACACACACCCATGTAATGCATTGTACATGACATATAAATGCACTTTTATTTGATTTATTGATGTAGTTGCTTCAGATTGTTATTACATTTAACCACTGATATAAAACAGTTTCAGTACCACTGCCATCATCATATTTTACCATCTTATTAGTAGGCCAAGAATGTCTATTTAATAATGGTCTGTTCCAGGTGTATAGTATGTGGTTGACAACATGTTTTATAGATTTTTACTCATGGAAGTTTAAAAATGAATTGGATGGAGGTGTTAAAAGTCTAAACTGTTGTTTAGTGTGATAACGTTGGTGAGAACCACACCATTTGTCCCTTTGCTATTATCTTACCTTTTCATTTAACCATGCTTGTTAGGTATTTATGATAATCATTAGTCCATCTTTGCAGTGCATGTGCAGACACAGGCTATCTTGGGTTTGTTTGAATTTGCATGGTGTTTGATTACGGGTCATTTACATCAGTTCTGGAAAGTCATACACAGACTAGTTAAGTTTATGCAGTGTATATATGAGGCAGTTGAAGGTTGCTGCAGGGAGGAGAGGACATTCAATGGTGCAGATGAGTACACCTTATGTTAATTCAATCTAATTTACTATGGGTTTTGTTTTCTTCAGTTAAGCTGTGTTAACAATTATTTTTTTGTACTCTTTTTTGTAACACAAGAAACTTGGTGACACAATTTTGTAAATAAGCACCTTATGTACTGGGACAATGTTTTGTCTGTCTCCTACTCAAAATCATTCACTCAGGCCAGGATTACCACATTCAGTAAAACCTGTCTTTCTTTTTTGCATGAAACCGGAATAATAAATGCAATTGCACATTGAGGACAAGTGCTCATATGTACAATAATGTACACAAGGAGTAGTAGAGTACAGAAGTAAAAACAGAAAAAGAATATTTTATCTAATGAGTGCGCTGTAACATTTGTAACAGTTTTATGAATCTTCACTACATCTGTGTATATACAAGGAAATAATATTCATAAAATCTTCCTTTATTTCTCCAATTATATAATTGTTATATAGCTTTGTTCAAGATTCAAGAATGTTTGTAGTCATTATATGTACATAACAAAATTTTTCTTAGAGGTAGTTCAAGAAACAAACAAGAGGAAAAAAATACAATATAAAACATTCACGAATATGTGCATCAATAAGAATTTTGATGCACTTTGTTACTCCGCAATGTACATAAATATGCATCTTGTTCAACACTATGAGTATTTGGATTATCACCCTCTTTTATATGAGTAGGATTTGTCAAAACTAAATGTATCTTGAATTGGGACCAAGCAGAATGGTTGCAATGACATTAGTGAAATAAACACCATATGCTCCACAGTCTGGCAAAGTGAAAGCCTCTGGCATTGACACAATTAAAATGAGAAAAGGCTTTTGTGTGGGCATTCCCATATTGTAACAAGTTATTGAAAAATTGACATACTCAAAAACACTTCAGCACAGATCTATAATAAAAATATCATCACATGAATACAGTCAGTCTGCCATGGTGGAATCTGCTTTTTTGTTCTTGTGTTTTTTTTGTTTTATTTTTTGAGCAATGGTTATGCAGCTTTAAGCCAAAAAAAAAAATGAGGCCAGTATTTTCTAGTCTCTGTGGCCTGCTCTCACAGTTTGACATTTGGATTATTCTGTCTTTGTGCTGGATAAATGGGATCTTTGCAGCTTTTGTTGTTAATCTGTTTTAATTTAATTTGACTCCCACTTCCTTTAGCAGTAATTTAATCTTTAAATAGAAATATTCAGACTTATATTCCAATATTTCAAGAATTCTCCAGCACTCACTTAGTCAGAATTATGCATTTCTATTAATGCTGATGTTCACTTTAGCACTATAACTCTGCTTGGAGATAATTACAATGATTGGACTGATTCATTCACAAGGGAAAAAAAAATCAATTTCCTGGATGTGTTGTGCAACCAGCGCTCTCATGACATTTTCCTCATCATATAAGTGTCAGTCCAAGCCTGTCTTCTTATATATTCAGCAGTAAAATTTGCATTTTACAAGGATGCTTCACTGCTTAACCATGACCTTCTCAGCCCCTCACACTTCACTCACCTATAGCAACATGGGATGTTTGCTGTAGATATATAAAGGCTCCCACAAGATGCTGTGTTTATGTTTTCTGTCTCAGCATCACACAGTTCACAAAGCGTTTACAATAGACTAAAGGAATACTAAAAACTTTATATAGATGGTTTGTATAGATACCATTATCAACAGGGTTCAATTTTTTTTTTTTTTTTTGCAGTATATATCAGATTAAATAATTGGTGTAAAATACAGTTTGTCATCTTTTCATTGTCATCAGATATAACCCATTTGGATGTTCAGGGGCTCTGTAGTTACCATGGAAACATTGTCATCTTCTACAACATTAATTCACCAATAAAACCAATGTAATTGAATCAATGACAGTGGATAGATACACTTGTTTTTCCATTCATTTATTGATATTTGTTGAAAAACCCACTTTTTCTTCAGTTTTCTCTGTTTTTGATATAGTAACCGTCATCTTTAATCTGAGCTTTTATAAATATCTACATGATCAGTAAATTTGATATAGAAAAATACATGATTTACACTGAAAAACACAAAATACAGCAGATAATATAATAAATGGTGACAAATCACTTAAGAAAGGTTAAATATAGAGGAAAAAAAATGGAACTGCAACAAAAGCAGCACTGGATCTTTATTGGTTCTGATGCAATATCATTCAACCAAATTTCTCACAAAATAGTGCAGTATTTTTTATGTAGTCTGTGACACAAACAGATAATTTATCAAAAATTAAACAAATCAAAAGATGTTGCGTGATTGCATTACTCCATGGCAGATAAAAATAAAATAGACTTTTTGAAAATGATTAGCTCTTCTATAAAAATGTCAGTACTTTACTAGACTCAGATGGTTTAATGTCTTGTGTTTTGCTTTTGGCAGTGAAATAAATAATACAGCTGAATGATCATTTATTTAAACTGTTAGAAGATCAGAATGCGATTAAACTGAAGCATTTTCAGAATTTCTAATACTGAATGTCTAATTCACCCAGCTGCACTTCTGCTCGATCTTGAGTACCGTCCTTGGAATGAGCCAGTAAGAGAAGTAGTAAACTGTCTTTGACAAGTTAAAAGCAGCTGCACAGGTCAGACACAACAGGGGCAATGAGGAGCAGAAACACTGTCTATGCTGTAACCTTCCAGACTCCTTCAACCTCCTGTCCTCCCTGAACTTAACACATAACAACAAACACCCAACTAAAAGCTCCGCACCTCTTGAACTCTTTAAAGGCATCAGACTCTCTCCGGCTGAGGAGAATGCATCGCCCAAATCATCCAAACCAGTGGAGCAAGGACACGTCTAATGGCACTGACAGATTTTGTCTGAACTGTGCTCTTGGTGAGGAGTATCACCAGAATATTGTCCATGGGAGAAACAGGAAGGAGTTTATTTTCTGTTGTGATAAAAGAAATCCAAACAGTACATCAGTTACGTACTAGGTTACAGGGGTCAAACGTACGGCTCGTGGGCCAAAACCAGCCTGCCAAAGGGTTCAATCCAGCCCTTCGGATGAATTTGCAATAATTAAGACACTGACAGTCAGGGATATCAAATCATTTTAATTCAGGTTTCACATTCAGAACAGCATAACTGGCCAATTTGGTACCTACAGTCGAGGAGTAGTCCCATGTCCACATTAAATATCTCAGCACATTGATAGGACCAATATTTTGGGAGATATTAATAATTTTGGAATACAATAGCCTTACAAGTGTGTTGCATTGCCCATGAAGGTTGACAGGAAGTGCATGTGTAACGCTGCATGACGGGAAACGAAGTTAAAAACAGGAACAATGCATTAAATAACTTCATTCCCTACATATCAGTATTAATATGACCCATGGACCTATAGTACTGTCATAGTAACCTATGAATAATAACAAATCCTTTTTTTTCTCTTTGTCTTAATGAAAATGTGAATAACTTGAACAACCTGACATGTGTTAAAAGAACTAAGTGGAGTTTTAAACTGTGATCTGTAAATTGTAATGTAGATGTAGAAATGATAAGCTGAGGCATAATATTGCTAAAATGACATTTTTTTGTTATTCACATTTTAAAGTAAACTTTTTAGACATAAACATTTTCATAATGTTGTTTTTCATTTTGGCTGCTCCCTTTCGGGGTCGCCACAGTATGATAATTTGGCTCATGTTTTAATAATAATCTTTATTTTGTCAGTAAATTCACATGTAAACATGCAAAGCACTGAAATTTGACCTCTGCATTTAACCCATCACCAGATGAAACATGTATGCATTACACACTACATACTAGGAGCAGTGGACTACATATCAGGTGCCCGGGGAGCAAAGGGGGGGTTAAGTGCCTTGGTCAAGGACACATCAGCAAACAACTCTTTGACAGTCTGGAGATCCAAACTGTCAACCCATTGATCACAAGCTGACTCTCCAGCCGACTCTCCAGCCATCAAGGCCATGGCTGCCCCCAATTATTATGCGATACTATGATTGTATATTATAGAATGAGCAGAATTACTATTGCAACAGCACATCATCAGTAGGGTAAAACTAACCTGTCTCACGACGGTCTAACCCCAGCTCACGTTCCCGATTAGTAGGTGAACAATCCAACGCTTGGTGAATTCTGTTTCACAATGATAGTGTGGCAAGGACAAAGAGGGCCTGGGTGGGCTTCGAACCCCAGACTCCCAGGTGAGAGTCAGCCAAAGGGATATCCCTGTGGCCAAGTAGCCAGGGCACATGATCAGTCGAAGGCATAGCGACAGGACCGTCACTGTCACAATAGGAAGAGCCAACATCAAATCCAATCCAATCCAATCCAACTTTATTTATAAAGCACTTTACAACAACCACAGTGGACCAAAGTGCTGTACAGAC
>JAPTGZ010000014.1:19836661-19849978 GCA_029814645.1 Fowleria isostigma | reverse complement strand
CTATTGATGTAAGAACTCATGTGATTTTGGTTATTATCAAGAAAACCATGGAAAATGGATAGATATCAGCTCTTAAACTAAACTGCAATGAGCTATTTTTGTTGTTATCATTATATTTGTTCAAACAAATGTACCATTAGTTGTACCAGGCATTAAAATGAACAAGAAATTGAAGAAAACATAGGGTGGTCTAATATTTTTTTCCACCACTTTATATATATTTATTTATTTTGCTGCAACATGATCCATCATAGTCAGGCTGGTTTGTTTTCGGCAGATACGTCTTTGTGTTTCTCTGCCTCTCACTGTGTTACTCTCTCCCTCCTGTCAATCACCTGATTCCCACAGGAGGGAATCAAAGTCTCTGCCAGGAAATGATCCATCAAAGCATGTCACCTTACAACCTGTATTATCATACCTTTTCATGTCTTTTTTTGGTGTCTTTGTTAGCTGGGTTAATTTCATTATAATAAACAAAAATAAAACTAATTAGATAGGACCTGCACTGAAAAATGAAACAACATGGACATGCATGACTTTGAATTACATCATTCTCCTTTAACTTATCAAATCTGGTTAAACACAAATGCTTTAGTGCCAGACTCAGTTAATGTAATTTATAAAATATGAAGGCAAAGCTTTTATGTTCCGGTCACAGTGTAGAATATGGGTAAATAAGACCCCAAATTGATCACAGAATACTGCCATAAAATACTGTAACTTGGATGAACAGAAGATATTCAGTCTTCTGCCTTGTTAAATTGCAGCACATTTCAAAATAAGTTGGTACTGGTGGCTGTTACTAAATATTAATAATAATTTTGTGATATAAAAGAGCTGCTGCAGTAAGGACGACGGGCTGAGTCCAGGGACAAAGAGGCTGAAGATCATCAATGTACAATGAAAAGAATGAGAAAATCACCAAAACGTTTCAAAACATTGTTCATCAAAAGATAGGAATAGTTTTGGGTATTTCACTGTCTACAGTACAGTAAAATGTTTAAGACTCAAAGAATCTTTGTTTGTGAAGGATCAGGATTCTGTTTAACTACCATCTCATCCTTTGTGCCATCTTTATACTTTGTGTCAAATTGCACTATTCTTTACTCTGTTTTTTTCTTACCTGTACTGAATATCTGAAGAACATGGATAGATTTAGTACTACATTGTTAAAACAAGTGATGCCAGGCACAAAAAACCCCCACCCCTCACATGTATTTCACTCATTATATGTAAACGGAAAGATTTTGAAAAATCATAAAAAATTTGAACTTTGACCCACATTTCGGGTGGCACGGTGGGTGCAGTGGTTAGCACTTGTGCCTCCCAACAAGAAGGTCCTGGGTTTGATCCCAGCATCAAGCAGGGTGGGACCTTTCTGTATGTAGTTTGCATGTTCTCCCCGTGTCTGCGTGTGTTTTCTCCGGGTACTCCGGTTTCCTACCATCAGCCAAACACATGCACTGATAAGTTAATTGGTTAATCTTTATTGCCCATAGGTGTGAATGTGAGAGTGATTGCTTGTCTCTATATGTCAGCCCTGTGATAAACTGGCCAAATGTCCAGGGTGTACCCCGCCTTCACCCTTAAGTAGCTGGGATAGGCTCCATGCGACCCCTGTGACCCTAGTGAGGATAAAACGGGATCAGAAAATGAATGAATGACCTACTTTTCCCAAAATGTAATGACATTTCTGGGTCACTAGAACTCTATAAACCCAATTTGGTATAAATAACCAATCCTTTTGCAACAAAAAAGAAACAAACAAATTGAACCAAAAACAATACCCCTTGCCTCCCCCCAAAAAGTTGACCAGAACACCTACCATGACATCACACACATTACACATCAAAGAACATTTTGAATCACTGCTTTTTACTGTTATGCGCATTAAATTTTTAACATAAACAGGGTGTTTATGTGCATTTTTCATACATAACAACTTTTTCTATATGAGGCTGGGGCTGGACAATATGGCAAGATGTGTCATGATAAATAAAAATAATAATATCAGTGATTATATTGATAAATATTAAATAATTATTTCTAGAGTTTGCATGTTCTCCTCATGTCTGTGTGAGTTCTCTCCAGATACTCCATTGTTCTCCCACCGTCCAAAGTCAACCTAAATTACCTGTAGGTGTGAATGTCAGAGTGAATGGCTGTTTATTTCTACATGCTGACATATCCAGAGTGAACCCCATCTTCACCCAGGATAGACTCTGTCACCTCCATAACTTTTTAAAGTATTAGCTAAGGTCACATGACAAACACATTTGTGAGGCTTTTCCAGTAATCTATAAGAGTAGAACATTTTTAGCAATGCTTTTAAAAAGTAAAACAAACCTAAAAAAAAAAACAAAAAAAAAAACACTAAACTAAGATGATGAGGAAAAATATGTATTTCAGTGATGAATATTAGGTATAATATAAGTTAATGTCACTGTTCCTGACCATGGTACTGATAAAAATCTAGAGTTGGTCTCTGTGTGCTTTTATTGTAGTAAATGCTTGGTGTTGTGTGTTTTCTGATGGGTAAAATGCAGACTGAATTTCCCTGTGGGATGATAAAGTAAGTTAACCATTGACCTTTAACCTTTTAACTCTTATCATTGTTGTTCCAACCCCTATTTGGGGGTTGTGAAACAGTTGTTTAACCATTTCATGCATTCTTTTATAATAAACTAGTGGTATTTTTGACATGAAACATATCCAATTGGATTTCTTCAGTATCCTATTTCTTTATCATACTACCCTGATATTCACTGCAGTTATTCCATGCATTAACAATTAAACAAGTAATGGTATTCATTCATTTTTTTAAGCATAAATACATCCATAAAGGCCTTTCCACAAAGAGAATGATTTAAGAAAACATATAATTTCATTGTAAAATGTACCTGTCCACTCAGGTGAATGTCATAAAGCACTTTATATTCTACGAAACATCAGTCACTGAAGCAAAATGACAAAAACCATGACGATTAAACTGTGAACAAAGTATTCCTTAAACTGTAGCTTATTAGAGTTTGATTCATCAAACAATATTTCAGAATAAGTGTTTTTTTATCCCACAGTGAGGACATGTAAGTGTCACAGCAGCATTTGCAATAAAGCAATGGCACAGCAATTAAGGACTGGAGTCATTACCCTAAAGAATGTAGCTTTAATTAAAGACTGAGCAATTGTCCTCTGCAGTAATGTCATGCATGAAAAGGTTAAAATGAATTCTTCATTGGGATGGAAGAATAAGAATAGGAAGAACAGGAAGTAAAGGGCAACTGTGGTGCAGGTGGTAGAGTGGGTCGTCCAATGACTGAAGGCTTGGCAGTTCGAATCCCGCCTCCAACTACATGTCAGAGTGTCCTTGGGCAAGACACTGAACCCTAAATTGCTCCTGATAGTGCCTGGCATAGTGCAGCCCACTGGTGTATGAGTGGGTGAATGTGAAGCTTATATTGTAAAGTGCTTTGAGTACCATTAATGTGTAGAAAAGCGCTATATAAGTACTTACAATTTAATAAAACTCTGTGGTAAAATGTATCGTTTATTCTCTATATTTAGTAAAAATGTTTGTTTGTCCTCCAGGTTTATACTGTTGGTCCCAGTGGCATTCCTCTGCTGATGTGGGCAGCCACCGGTAACCACGGCAACCAGTGGACATATGCCAATGTCATCCTGTCAAACTCGGCGCCTTTCAGAGTGACCTTCCAGGCCGAGGTGGGCGGAGACATGTGGACGGACATCGCCCTGGACGACATCTCCTACACTCCCGACTGCATGGTCGGAGGTAAAGTTGTCCAAGTCTCATCTTCCTGTCCGTGTCTGGTCTTTGTCCTTGCACTTCCTTCACCTCCTTGTCATTTCTTGTCATTTTTTTTTTCAATTTGTCACTTTTTCCTGTTTCTTCTTTTTCCGCATTTTCTGTCCACCTACATACATGCTCTATTCCTCGGTTTCCATATAAATTCAGTGCACCTGCAGGGAGAGTGTAGTGAGTTAATGGACCCTGTTGCCCTATAGGTCCATATAAATTCGATGTGGAGACTGGGTCAGCGCCGAGGGACAGCAGGGAGGCCAATAGGAAGGAAAAGCAATTACATTTATATTGTGTGTGTTTTTTTCCCTTCACTCTCACACCCTCGATTCTTCCTTCACCTGTGAACTGCTTCTTCAGCTGTCTTCCTGAAGATGAAGCCTCTGTGATCTTAGAAGGAGCTTTAAGATCCATCTCTGTTTTTCAGCATTCAGTGTGAAGGACGTTCTCTGAGTGTGAGATGCGTTAATAGCTCTGCATATGTGTATGATTATATGCAGGACTGGTAACTCCTCATCCTCTGACCTGCACTGTGGACCACTTCCAGTGTAAATACTACTTCCAGTGCATCCCAGACAGCTGGAGGTGTGATGGAGAACTGGACTGTGTAGACCGGTCAGATGAAGAACACTGTCCCACCGTAGTACCTGGGACCCTCCCCCCTCAGGACCGCTGTCCCACCGGATATTTCCAGTGTTCGAATAATGTCTGCCTGCCCTCCATACTCCGCTGTGATGAAGTACCCGACTGCCCGGGGGGAGAGGATGAGTTCAACTGCCGTAAGTACAGAGTGTGTCTGTCTTTTTTGGACCGGAGCCAATGCAATGTTTGAGAAGGGAGCAGTGATGGGACGTAAATACAGTTGCGGGAAAAATTATTAGACCTTCCTATGTTTTCTTCTGTTTCCTGTTCATTTTAATGCCTGGTACAACTAAAGGTACATTTGATTGGATAAATATAATAACAAAAATAGCTCATAAGAGTTTAATTTAAGAGCTGATATCTATCTATTTTTCATGGTTTTCTTGATAATAACCAAAATCACATAAGTTCTTACATCAGTAGCTATGGCATTGTACTGAGAAAAAGAGTGCTTTTAGACATTCTATGTTTTCTTTTCTGTCTGTTTTAGTCACATGATACACACAGGAGTTAGTACTTTATTGCTTAACTACTATATTTGATGTCTTTTGATGATCTTTCAACATGTTTTAATTCCTTTTTAATTTGTTCCGTCTATAACTAGTTATGTTACGACATTTGACCATATAAGGTCAAGACTTCCGACAAACATTTCTCCGAGTATGACATAATTGTTTGTCAGCAACAGCAGTTGTAGTCTATACTGAAAATATGTCCAAACTTTGAGCAGACTGCCTAAAATATTCAGTTGTTGGATGTATTATTGAACACAAGTGGCTGAATGGGACAGATCAGCACAGTCAATAACCTGGAGGGAGTGGGGTGTGACATGGCGTGGCTCATTTGCATTTAAGGCCAGCGTTCAAAATGACCTTTCTGGTGTCATTACTCAGAAATAAGGTTGAAGATGGACCTGTGGAGTTGAATTTATGAAGTCAGCCAAGCATCGCATTTGCAGTTCATGTAGATCACAGGAAAATGTTTAAAAAGCATAATTCCATATTAAAAAGCAAAATACCGCCCCTTTAAGAGTGGTGTCCCTGCACCCCCTATGGACCAATGGTCCACCACTGTTAAAGTCAATGGATTTCACCGTAACGCTTCTGACATCTCACAAAAACAGTGCATGGTTTAATTTCAATGATTGATCCAATATTTGACCAAAAAATCTAAGATTAGAGGAAAAAAAAAGATTTATGTGTCAGAACTTTGTTTTTGTTTTCTTCCTGTGATGCCTCAGGTTTATCTGGTGTGTCTATATAAAACTGGATCTAATGTGGTTGAAACTAGCTCCACCTCCAGCAGCTTCGATAACGTGCTGAAAAACCTCCACTGATGAACCACTTTTAGTAATCTACTGATGTCACATATCAGCCAGAGGAACCAAAGCGCAGTACACTTTTTATAGTACTTATTTAGGTGTATGAGTAATTAAGTATGATGCTCCATTTATGTTATTTACTCATAATTCAGAAGATTTCATGAGATACAGCTGCAGAAAAAATGATTAGACCACCCTATGTTTTCTTCAGTTTCTTGTTTATATTAATACCCGGTACAACTAAAGGTACATTTGTTTGGACAAATATAATGATAACAACAAAAATAGTTCATAAGAGTTTCATTTAAGAGCTGATATCTATCCATTTTACATGGTTTTCTTGATAATAACCAAAACACATAAGTTCTTACCTCAATAGTTATTACATTGTACTGACAAAAACCAATGCTTTTAGGCATTTTATGTTTTCTTTTCTGTATGTTTTAGTCACGTAATACACACAGGAGTTAGTACTTGATTGCATAACCATTGTTTTTGATGACTTTTGATGGTCTAATATTTTTTTCCGCTACTGTATGTTAGTAAACTTAGTTAAGTAGATTATTTTCACCAACCACTCAAACCACCTCTGATAGCCATGTTTTCACCAAATTCAGTTTATTCTGTGCATTATAACATGTAGCATCATACTTCATACTAACCAGGTCTGTCTGGGATCTTCCTATTAAACACATTCTTATGTCGATCTTTATTTCTCTAATCCTGAGTATAGTTTGTAGAGACTTAATTGAGTCGAAATAAAGAGATATTCTGTGAACCAGGTTTTTGGTGGAGAAAGTGTTCTAAACTATGTGAATTTTGGTACAAGAGCTGTCACAATCCACATCTCGAAAAGGCCCGACATGTGAGAAGGATTTGGGAAATCAAGCAAGTGTGCACAGAGTATCTCACAGATTGAGATCAAAGTTAAAATGCACCAGATCTGAGTTCTTTTATCCTATTTGTGGCACACTCCTAGTCATATGTGAATGCACTTCTCAAACACCCTGTTCATATTATCTTTTTTCCACCAGCTCTGCTGCAGTGTGAAGTGGGAGAACTGGTGTGTGAAGGTTCGCCTGGTTGTATCCCATTTCAGCAGCGCTGTGACCAAACTGCCGACTGTCAGCCTTTCCACTCTGATGAGTCCAGCTGCCATGGTAACATGTTTTTACTTACTTTCCCTTGTGAGGTTTTTTTGTCATTAAACATATTGAGTTTTATGGGTTCCTGACTTTGAGGAACAGATACATTTTCAGCATCATTTGAGGTTGCTTTTCTTTGGATGTGTCTCCAAGTCTCTAAGTGACTGGCTGCATAAATTTAACTAATTCAACCCATAAAGACCCAGTGTTGATTTTGCGGCAGTTCACTCATAATTTTTTCTCAATTTTTACCTTTCTTAAGCAATTTATCACCATTTGCTTTAATAATATTTTCTGTATTTTGCAGTTATAAGTAAAAATCAGGTATTTCCCTTAATTTAATCTACTTATCATGTAGATATTCATAAAAGTTTAGATTAAAGTTGAGGGTTATTATAACCAAAACAGAGAAAACTGAAGAAATTACATTTTTTTATCATTAACTGAACATAAAATAGGTGTCTCCATTTACTTTCACTGATCAAACTCCATGGGTTTTACTGGTGAATCAATGTTGTAGATGATGATAGTGTTTCCATGTTTCCTTTGGAGCCTCTGAACGTCCAAATATGTCATAGCTGATAATCATGAAATGATTACAAACTCGGCCTGCACAATATTTAAAAAAAATATTGATATCACGATAACAGGGTGTGTGATATTCATATTGCAAAGACATGCAATAATTCATTTTCTGTACCACTCTAACATGCTAGTTTTCAGCCAAAAAACTGAAGTAATGCTACTGCTCCTGTTTGAATGTAAGTTTACATGTTATTAATGTTGAAAAAATGTGAATATTTTCAGAGCACAACTTTGGGGAAGGCCAGAACACTTATATTTATAGATTTTATTTGTATATGCAGTATTTACCAAACCATGCAAGTAATGGAACATTGTTTTGTTAAAGATCTTACATGGTACTCTGGCACTTTTGTTATTATTAACACTACACATTGTTATATGTGAATAAAATGGCAAAATATGTGACTAGTTTTGTGTGTGAAGATCAATGGTAGCAGGATCACCAGGTTCTTGGACAGAATTGTGTCATTGACTGTACTAGTATAGTATTTTGTCTTAAATTATAAATTATTGAGTCAGCATACAAACAATGGGCTTATTTTAACATTGTTAAGGAACATTTTTCTTTGTAGATGAAATTGGTATTTCCTTAGGTGAACAAGAAATATTGCAATATTATCATTACCGCAGTGCTGTACACCCATATCACATATCGCAAGTTTTGCCAATATCGTGCAGCCCTGTTACAAACTGCATTTTACACCATTTATTTACATGTATTGTTAGGTTTAGTGAATCAACAGTTATTAAACATTTTATATCAGTGAATGGTTTTGGTTGCTGATGGATGTTTGGGTCTTTATGCTTAATGCACTAAGTTCTACTTTTGCAATCTTCATCCACTTTTAAGGAACATAAAAAATCCAGAGTTTTGACATATTTTGAGTCCATATACTTTTAATTTTCTCCATAACGTGCTCTTCTATGTCACCTAGTCATTTGCGACTAAAGTGTTGCCAAAATGCTGCTCATTGCCAGTTATAGCAGTGACTCCCAGGACACTTTCATGTACGGCTGTTTGGCCTTAAAGTGCACCTCAAAGGTCTGAACATGCTGCCAAAAACTATTAAAACCTCCTCTTTCCTGCATCTTCATGACTAAAACAAAATCTCCCATTTAGCCGGCGTTCAGTGCCAGCCCACAGTCACTTTGTCAAGAGCTGAACATGAAGCCAAAGTCCCCTAACAGTGTTTTTCCAACATAATGGCGATAGAACAGGCAACCTCGATAATCTTCTCACAACCTATGGAGGCATAACACTCATCATACAATGCAGAGAAAAAATGTCTTATTAGCACCATTTGTGGTCTATTGCACTTGGTACATGATCTGTAGAGGTTAATGGATGACACTGCTTCCCACAGAACCATTATTTGTAGATTTAATGTTCGCAAGTCAGAGCAGTAACATGCTTGAGCATTCTTCTGTAACTATTCCAGCAAATAGACAGAGAAGGGGTCACTGTAAATCTCTTTAATGTTTTCTTTGCTAAGGCTTTTTTATGTTTTTCTGCTAGTTGTAGTGTACTGTGCTGCTTGAATTATTGGCACAATACCCACTTTAAAGCCCTAATCGTCTAAGCAGAGGATCATGTCATCAACCATTACATTGACGTATCTTTATAGAAGTACTTTCCAAAAGTGTAAATGTGTTTGTACCACATTACAAAACCAAGACCACGACCATGTTTGACATTAGTGTATAAATAGTAACATGCATATTATATCAGTAGATGGATGTGTACCAGCTCCCTGTCGCCTGAACTGTGTCACACAGTGGTAAACATTGAGGCAGCTCCATTCTGGATTTTGTATGTTATAAAACAGATTGATTTGATTTGAGTTATATTGATGGATTTTGAATTCAACAAATATGGGTTCAATTGGACTCTGAAGAGTTTTGATGTGAGGCAACTGTAGAAAAAGTCATCACATTTCAAGCTGAGAAAGATGACATTCAGGTTTTAAATACTGTCAAATTGGGCACATTTGCTTTAAATTAACTCATAAAAATCCAAATAGCTGCTTATTACTGAAAGCATCTACTCATCTTCAATGTTTAGAACCTATTGATCCACTAATCTTATCAATACATGTAAATAATCGGTGTAAAATTTCATATTTTTATGGTCATCAGATATGACCCATTTGGACATTCAGAGGCTCCATAGTTACAGTAGAAACACTGTCATCTTCTACAACATTTTTTCACCAGTAAAACCCATGGAGTTGGATCCATGACAGTGGATGGACACACTTGTTTTTACATCAGTAATTAATATCGTATCACTTTTTCTTCAGTTTTTTCTTTTTCTGATATAACCTTTGAATTTACTCTAAGTTTTTATGAACAGGCATTTATTATCATAAATGGTGATATATCACTTAAAAATGGTTAAATATAAAAAAAAAAATAATTTGGGAACTCTCACAAAACAGTACTGGGTGTTTATGGATAAAATTCATTTCACCAAATACAGCATGAATTGGACTCTGAAGAATTTCAATGTGAGGTGATTTTAGAAAAAGTCAGCATATTTCAGGCTGAAAAAGATGGCATTCAAATATTAATTACTGTCCAATTTGCTTAAACCTAAATAACAGTTAAAACAGTCTAAATGTCCATTTTGTATTTGCTTTTTTTGATGCTGTTATGTGAGTATTCCTTCTAATTTCCAGCTTGTCCTCTGACGTATTGTATGGATCATGGTTCATGCCATGTGGACAGACATGGGCCTGTGTGCATGTGAGTAGCAACCTGATACACACAAACATGGATTTATATGCAAACACCTACACAATCAGTCAAAAATGCACAAATAAACAGCTAATATAATTATCATATCTTTTCTACCTCCTCCCCTCATGTGCTTTATCTTTCTTTGTGAGCCTTACAATGTGGAAATCCCATCAGACTTGTTTTTTTTCTCCCTGGAAAAGACATGCTCCATGAAGCATGTGGGAATCTGCTTATCCCCCACAGCTTAACCAGGACGGTTCTGCCTTCATTTACCCATGGGAGCTGTGTTTCCTGGGAATCACTGTCAGATTCTCTAGGCCAAAAGTTATACTCAAACCTCCACTATCTGTAGTTACTTTTATCTAATTAATCTGCTGAATCTGAAGTTAGCAGGTTAGATTGGCATAGAACCATCTACATTGAAAAAAAAAAAGATGAGTTTGCTCTGTTGGAGATTTTTCAGGAAGCTCATGAATCTAGTTGTCTGCATCAGTGATTTGGCATGTCTGCAATGAGATATTTTATTATAAATAAGAATACGGTTATGAGGCTGTCTGCTGGATCTGCTAGCATCATTATGCACCAGTGAATCCTCTGCGAGAGGTTCAATTTTCTTCATTTTAGACAGATTCCTTCTCTGCACAATGGATGGCAGTTGTGCATCAGGCTTGTATCTGTGAACTGAAGTGAATGAACTGCACAGTGTCCACAGTCAATGCCACTGTGACAGTATTAAAGGATACAGTCCTGCTGGAAATGCTGGCAAGAGAAACACAAACCACTGGGCGTCTGACATGCAAAGATATTTTACTGCTGTTTGTTTCTCCCATTCAGCTGCTTGTGTTTGATTCCCCTTCTTATTTATTCCCCAGCCCAACATTCCCCGTTGCAGCGCCGCCACCGCTGCCTCCTCTCATTATGTAACAGGACTGTACCGCTGTCATTCAATGCGCTGTGTGGTACAGAGTTCTGTCTTTGTTCCAGGCTTGATAAATCCCGGCTGTAGCAGAACCTGAGGCCGGCATCGGAGGGCACCTCTGGTTCAGTATTTGCATCACGTTTCTCCACTCTGCTGAGCAGGACCCACTGGGGAACCGGGCCAGGGATGGCCCACCGCCACGCTAGACTGTCACACAATATGTAGCCTGGCCCCCTCTGAATGATAATGACACACTCTGGCTTCACCAAGAGCTGTGTGCTTCACGTTAGAAGGTCAGCGCCACTCACAAACCGGGCTGATATTGAACAGATGTTGACTTGGAGCTGAGTCTCACTTTAGAGAAGAGATACAGCTGAGCAGACAAGCCAAGCTATTTGAACCATGGCTCTGTTTCCATGCCGGATGTCCAGCTAAGAGATCCTGCACAATTTGTCTAGTGTTTTGTGACAGTGTATTTAAGGAAATATGAGATGATATATACCAATTTATGGATTTATTGATTGTTTTACTTTTGCATCATGCACTTAAAGTTTCCAACCTTCTCCTATATTTGTAAATATAGGACATTAAGTCATCAAACCTTTCATGACAAGATTACACCTTCAAAATAATTTGCTGTCTCTCCCCAAGTGTGGCAAATAAAATCTGTTTAAAAAAAGGTTTCCCTAGCTGAAACACAACTCAAATTTTTCATGGTCATCCATCCAAAATGAATAATCTTAAAAAGAGGACATTCTACCAATGGAGTACATCCCCTACATCCTCGTAGAAAGATAGTAAAACAAAACACTTTCAGTTCCCTCCTGCTCACACAACACTCTTTAATATTCTGAATATGACAAAATAACAGCTCAAAAACAACTAGAATTTCTACTCACGAGCCTGTAGATGAATGTGTGAAATGTCCTGATTAAATTTAATGAGTGTTTGATTAGATATGTTTAATTGTCCAAACTGAACTGAGCATTTGACATTTATATCTGATGTTTGGAGGTTCACATCCAATATCAATATAATATCAGTACAATATACTAGCGCACTGACTTATGGGAATCCACAGGTTCTAGAAGCAGTAAAGTTGGTTAAATGGGGAGTTGACTTTTGTAGAAGTTAGTCATAACTGGAGTAAAACTGAACTTGCTGAGTTTGTTTGGTGTCAGCGATGACAGTTGGTTATTCATAGTTATCCTATATATTTGTTTAAAGGACATTACATCATTACTGTGTGACTTCATCACATTTGTATTACTTGATGCACTTAGAGGCCTATAGATGAAAAACAATATGCGGGAAGATTAAAATGAGAATAATCTTAGAAAGAAACAACTTTTTCCAACAACTTGATATAATTTGTTGCCTAAATCCAAGAAATGTATTTATAAAGAGTTGTTCGTATAGTTTGCATCATAGCTCCTTATGGAGGAAACATGGGCATCTGTGTTAAATTCACAGAGAAACCACCTGTCAAACAAACTAATGTCAGTCCATAACCATACATCCTATCTCCAAATTTCTTGAAGGTGAGGTTTGTGGAGAGTCTGAATGCACTGATTTTAAAAATGTGGGGAAAAAAAGTCAGAACTGAATAAGCAGTGACAGTGGAAACATGGTCAAAACACGTTAGTGACAGAAATTTAACATTGGGGTGAATGAAAAAATTTTTTTCACTCTGTGCATTTAGAGGTCTGTTGATCAATTTGAAATGTTTTAAGATTAAAATGTGAATAGCCTTTGAAAGATGAGAGTTTTTCCAACATTTTGATGTATAAATTGTTGCTGTACTTGCAGAAATGTGAGAGTTATGAAGAGTTGTTTGTAGATTTTCCAACATAAAACCCAATCCTCTCCACTTTAAGTTAGAGTGGGGACGATTTCAGCCAATCAGCTGTCAGCATTCTGTTTCCTATGTATGTGTATGGAGTTTGGTCTATCATGTTGTTGGGTGAAAAAAAAACAACAACCGATAACTCAAAATTATTGGTCGTATCAATAAGCAGTTTTCGCTTGTCTGATCGTTGACCCAAAATACATAAGTACTTTTTTTTTCAGTTATAAAGTGCACACACACACACACACACACACACACACACACACACACACACACACACACACACACACACACACACAC
>JAPTGZ010000014.1:19811583-19823805 GCA_029814645.1 Fowleria isostigma | reverse complement strand
GAAAAAACAAAGAAAACAAAAAGCAGAGAGAGAGAGAGTACAGAGATATGGGGGGGGGGGCAGAGATTATGCTGTTAAACTATTAATGTAAAGAGTTGGCATTAATTCCATCTTTGAAGTGTTTTAACAAGGGCTGCCATATGTTCTGAAACTTTCCAGACAAGTTATGGACTGACCTTTGAATCTTTTCAGGCTGGAGATATGACATAACGTCACCCACCCACTGGGGTTGTTTTGGGGGTGAAGGGGAATTCCAACCTTGAAGAATTAGGTATCCAGATAATAATAATAATTAAAATGCAATTAACTGCGAATGACTTCTTGAGACTCCACTGTTGGTGTGTGCCACTCCAAAAATTACTATGTAAGTATTGGGCTCTTTTTTTTTTTTTTTTTTTTTTTTAACATATGTAAGAAAATGTGTTGAAAACTTCTGACCAAAATAAATTTATACTTGGACACAGCCAGAACATATGTGCCAAAGATGCAGGGGCTTGATGACAACATGTGCAATTTGGATCTACAGTTGAAGAAAAAAATATTAGACCACCCTATATTTTCTTCGATTTGTTGTTCATTTTAATGCCTGGTACAATTGCAGGTACATTTGTTTGAAAAAAATATAGTGATAACAACAAAATAGCTCATAAAAGTTTAATTTAGGAGGTAATATCTATTCATTTCCCATGGTTTTCTTGATAATAACCAAAATCATATAGTTCCTACATCAATATCTATGTCATTGTACTGACAAATACAATGCTTTTACACATTCCATGTTTTTTTTCCTGTGTGTTTTAGTCACATGATACACACAGGAGTTAGTACTTGATTGATAACTATTGTTTTTGATTACTTCTGATGGTTCAATACCTTTTTATGTGACTGTATACTAGGATATATTCTGGCCAATATAATTTTGGAAAGATGCAGCCAACTGAATACTTTAAGTTGCTACAGTCGGTGTCTGACAGAGACTATGTGTATACTTTGTGAATGGCCCTTTGCCAAATTTCTTCAGTAAATTCTATATTTAAATCTTCCCACTGACTCTTCAATGGGAACAGAGAAGGACATTTTATGGACTGAATGATAGTACAGAGGTGGGACACATCACCCGACATTCATCAAGCAGACAAGTAAGTGGTTCGGAGGGACATGATGGAAATTTGTTATGAACAAAGAAGTTCATCCAGTCCGGTCACTTATCAGGGATGGGGTGTAACAAAACTACACAACATTACTGCGTTCAAGACGTGTTTTCAAGTATCTGTACTTTCGCTCAGTGTATTTTCTGGTAACTTTTACACTAATCCCTAAACATGATGTAATGTGATGTAATATGATAAATTGATGTAAATAATATTAATCAATATTACATTTATCATAATAGAAAACTATATTATGGCATTTTTTGTTATTGTTTTGTTGAATTTGTTGTTAGTTATTAATATTGATTATGTTTATATCTTAAATCAACATGAACAGGACATCTTACAGCTGTAGCCATGATGTATTCCAATATTTTTGTCCATAATGTTTCTAAACCACAATATTTCCTTAAAGTTTAATGGTAGATTTTTCTTCTTCAGTGAGATGTGAAGAAAGTAGATGGTTAGTTGTGGTAGAAAATTATTATTTACAGTCAGAGCATGAAACATATTTTAGAAATTTACAGTTAGAACAATTAAAATCATAGTCATAAAAAATAATAAGGGTGAGAGAAATTCAGTAAAAAACATCTCTGAGGCACTTAATAGTTTAAAATAAAACTAACCAATGTAATGACCTTTATCACAATATAAAACTATATTATGACATTTTTTACAATTGTTTTGGACCCCTGTTAGAAAAGAAACACCTGAATTCAATGCGTCCACATACTTTTGTCCATTTAGTGTATGAGTTAGGCAGTTATGCTATGAAGCTAATGATATTTATGATTCAAAAGATGCAACATGTGCAAACAGTAGACACGTTCTTCAGCTTTATGACTTCAGTGCATTTCCATTCCCATTTACTGGAGTAAAGCTGCTGAATCAGTGCTTTAGTTTCTACATGTGCGTACATTCTCCACCTCCTTGGACTGCAGAGGGAGGTTTCTTTTCTCTGTATTTGTCTGAGGGGATGGCGTCCAGCCCTGTGAGTCGTCCTCTGAACGTTTTTCACTGACTTTCCAGAAAAAACACCCCAGGCCTGTGGCTGGGTTGATGAAGGAAAAGCAGAGAGGACACTGTTGCTGTGCTTCTTGATTGCCTCTCCTCCTTTTGTGTTTTGAGCTGTAAAAGTGTTTTATCTCAACTTTAACTGCTTCCTATGTTACTCAGTAAAGATTCATTAAAACTTGAAAGAAATCACGACGGGTGCTTTATCCACATTGTTCCGCTAATTACAGCGTCTTCTCATGCACCGTAAATATTGGGCTGTCTAATGCACCGGTGCTTTCACGGATGCCTGATTAAGTTTTTGCATACAAAGAATATCACCCAACGCTTCTGAATTAATGACATTTTAAATTTATTTATTTTTTGCTACGTGAGATAAAGAAATAAGGCATAAAAATAACACAAAAAAAAAAAACCCAGAGGGCTGTTCATTTTCATGTGGATCCAACTTAATCACTCATGAGAGAAGAAACGCACTGTTAAGACACTTTGAATAATGAAAACCTGAGTTAAAGACTGAGCTTCAATCCTAAGAGCTAATTTTTCCAAAGCAAATCTAAATTATCGTTTGCTTTTAAGTCTTGTTATTATCGTTGTGAGGTGGAAAAACTAATAAAGCTCTGTTGGAAAGAGAAACAGGGCTGAGCTTGTTCTCCTTCGATGGCGAACATGTTTCACCGAGTCACAGTCTGACAGCCACACGGCCTCTTTGTTCTGTGTTTATTAAGCGGCCAAGCGTCATAAATGCTGCGGTGACATGCTGCTGTACCACTCAACAAGTGGGCGTGATTCTAGACATAATCGCTCTTTGGAAAATGTACACTCGCCACCACCCCAGGACCTACAGGCCTTGATGTTGCTGGAAGCCTCCCATTTGGTTTCATTGGTGTCATTACAGGCATTTTGACGCTCTTTAACCCATAAAGACCCAAACATCCACTGTCAACCAAAACAATCTCAGATGTTTAATACCTGGTGATCCATTAATCCCATCAATACATGTAAATAGTTGGTGTAAAATGCAGTTTGTCATCTTTTTATGGTCATCAGATATGACCCATTTTGATGTTCAGAGCAGGGACATTTCTTGCTTCGTGGGGACCCTAAGCAAGATGATCTCTGTTCATATTTGTTCAGGTTCAGCACATTTTTTGTAAAAGGAGTTAGTAAATGGAAACATTTTCATGTAATTTTACTTTTTCACAGTAAAGCAAAGAGGAAATTTGCAGTGTTGTACTTGGGGTGGGCGTTACACTCCATAACTACCTGTAGGATACAGGAGATTTGTACAAAATATTGTTCAGTCATTTGTGCATTAAAAGGCACCCCACATGTTGTGAACTTATATATGTTTTTATGTTCAATGTTAGTTTACGGTAGACACTAATTCACTGAGTGTTCTTGAACGCCTCACAGTATTCTTTGTGTTGAACATAAATGCACAGTAACATGCAGCAGACACAGACAGGGGGAGAGGATGTTGATTTTGACAACTTGAGTGAAAAATTTTTTTAAAAATTTGCTACAAAGGACTCTTCTGTGCTGAAAAGCTGCAACATATGGAAAAACAGAAAGTGAAACTAATCATGCTTCAAATGTGCGAGTGAGCGAGTTTAAACAAACAGTCAGATTCCCCTGGTTTACCAGTTCTAAGTCAGCTGATAAGCACCAGCCAAGGATTCTGTGCCTTGCACTGAATGTCTATAGAGTAAACTCTGCGCAGCCGCTCTTCTTCGCCTTGTGTTGAAGGCCCCGAAACCAAACTGTATGAGTGCATTGTTACACCCCTACTGTTGAGTGTACACACCCAACTTTGTGCTGGACTGACCCTATGGCCTGACTTATCACTGCATGCCAAAGTTTTTGGACATGGACAGGCACATGGATGGACGGATGACGAACCAACAACAATACCCTAGGCCTTTGTGGCCAAGGGTAATAAAAACAAAGCCTGTTCTAATGGCCATCAAATCATGTCTTTAGCAATATAACACAGTTGTCAAAACTCGTCATTAAGGGTACAGGGGAGGGGGTTGTCAAATGCCGTCTTTATGGAGGAAAGAGTTAAATGTCCAAACTACAAAGAAAGTAATGCTATTCTACTCAGTTCCATCTGTTCCAACCCAACATTTTATATTGCAATTAGGAACCAGTTATTGCTAACTTTGCAGCCCCCGGTGATAAATAACTTGGAATGATGACTCGGAATCAAGGCGTCGGAGTAAATAAATATATTTTCCTAAATTCAATATGGCTGTAAAATAGGCTGTGGAATGGGCATTAAATTTTCTTCTAAGTAGTCGTAAATAGGTCTTAAAAAGTTTTACATTTAACTTGTAGAAACCTGTAGGAACCCTGTATAACAAATAGTGATAAATCACTTAACAAAGGGTTAAAACGTATCACTGGGTCTTTATGGGTTAAGGCCTCATGTAGGGAGACTGTACGTGGTGCGGTCTCCAGCCAAGCAAAAGTTCACGGCGACTGTGACTTATCCTGCTTTAAGTCACACAGGAAAGAAATGAGAGAGCAGTTAAGAGGAAGGTTTACACAGTTTGGATTTAGTGAAAGATGAGAGTTTTGGAAGAAAATATGGGTGAGGAGAGAGATTTTCTGAGTGTTGAAGTGAGGCCAGAGTTGTGGAACAAGGTGATTGGAGCAGCAGACGCATGGAGCTGTGGCTGCTGAGTCTCAACTACTGTGATGATTAACTCCTTGGAAAGACTCGAAGACTGCAGGATGAAAAAAGAAATAAAGTGGTTGTAGTAGTGGATGTGTATGGATGGAAGAGACAGGAGACACTGCCTTTGGTACACCACAGTCTGTCCCTCTGCTCACATTGTTAAGGACTGAATCACTGCATTTCAGGCGTTGACCTAGTTTGCCAAAAAAAAAAAGATGTGGCCATTGTATGTTAACCCCAGAAAAGTATAATCTCATTGTGATTTATCATTGAATGGCCTGCTGGTTTTTAACACAAATTCCAGGATTTCCAGGACATTGCTTGTACTTTCACCTCAAAAGCACAGACTGAATGTAAAAAGTGGATCAACGCTCGATGACGTCACCTATTAATTTGTGAAAACAAGTTACGTCTGGGAAACTGGGTAAGAAAAAAAACAAAGGTTAATGAAAATACAAACCACATTAACTTCAAGTGTCATCACTTAATTTCAGCTACTTATCCTTCCTCTATGTCTTTCCATCTCCTATGTTAATGGGTCAGTTTTGACTCAAGTCTTAAATCAGCTGTAAAATACATTAAAAACTATTATCTATCATCCAGTTTGTTTCTCCTCTCTTGGTTGCCTTGTTATTATTCCTTATCTATGAAAATATCGGTTTTAAAGTTTCTTAATCTGGGCCATTTTCTTTCTCTTTTTTGTCATTATACCCCTGGATGTGACCTCTGACAGTCATCAGCTCTATACTGAATTAACTTAACACGTCTGGACCTGCCATCTTTGCTTTATTTTTGTGCAGGTATACTGGATAACAGGGCAAAATGAGAATCACCTAAAGCTCACATGATTGTTAGAGGAGCTGACTGTCAATGCGTAGGCTGACAGTGCACTTACGATTTCAGTTTTGGCTCTAATTATCACTTCATAATGTTATTTATATAGCTGGGTCAAAACCGACCCTGACAACACAAAGGTCTTAATTTTAACAGAGCAGTTTTTAATTTAATGAAAAAAAAAAAAGCTATTTTGTTGAAATAGCAGTTCCTGACAAAGTCAAAAGGCCTTGATTTAATAAACAAATTGTATGTGGTCCTTTTATACATTTAAAATCTTAAATGGGTCAGTGGGTCCCTAACACAAAAGCAAAAGTGACAAAACAGTTGTGCTTGAAAACACAAAGGTCCACATAATCCAAAATGAATGAATGCTAACATAATGTGGTGACATAACCATATCAGACTGACTATTTGTTTATTGGTTTATTTTTCCTTTGAATATCAATTTTTAACCCATAAAAACCCAGAACTACTTTTGTGGTACTTCCCAAATGATTTTTTCTCCATATGTAACCTTTTTAAAGTGATTTCTCACTATTCATTATGGTATTGTCCTCTGTATTTTTTTTTTTCAGTGAAAATCATGTATTTTCATTTATTTAATGTACTGATTATGTACATGTTGATAAAAATCTCAGTTTAAAGTTGAGGTTTATTATATCAAAAACAGAAAACTTATGAAAAAAGGACTTTTTCAGCAAAGATATCAATAACTGAATGTAAGTGCAAATGTCTCCACCCACTATCATTGATCCAGTGAATCAATATTGTAGAAGATGATGATGTTTCCATGTTCATGACGGAGCTTCTGCATGTCAAAATGGGTCATATGTGACGACCGTGAAAAGATGACAAACTGATTTTACACCAATTATTTCAATAATAGGTTTAGTGTCTCAGAAGTCAGTAAACATTTTAGATCAGTAGGTGATTTTGGATGCCAGTGGCTGTGTCTCTATGAGTTAAAACCACATACAACAAGGAAAAACAATATTTAAAAAATATATATATATTCGAAAAGGAGCAGGTTCAAGTTCATATTACGTACTCCGACTCACTAACTCTATTTTTTTTTTTTTACTGGCCATAAATTCCCATATCAACTCCTCAAAGTAAACAAATCTTATACATATCAAAATAAATCCTGACCAAGCCTGCACAAAACACAAAAATGTTATACGTATCAAAAACAAACTCTGTCAGTATTTCACATTACTATTGTAATTTTGAGTAAACTTCATGACAGAATCCTCTGATGGTCTTGTTAGTGTAGTCCTTAAACACAACTACAGAGACATTGCCCTTCAGAAAAACATGTTTTATTCAATAAAAAAGAGCTCTGAATGTCCAACTCAGCAGCTGAACTAGTTGTCAATCAAAGCCCACACAGCAGACACAGACAGATGGCACAGACCTGTCACTTAAACCCTTTACTATGTATAATTGATTCCATGTCCTCCATGTTTAACACAGATCGCATCTTCATCCATTTAGGGAAAAAAAAAATGTCCTCACAATCTGTGTTTGATCAAATATCTCACACAGAAATAACTATAAACCAGCACAAATACTCAGATAAACTACTGTTGGACACTGGGTAATACTAGATGTATAGACAAAGAGACTGTAGTCTGTCATGAAAGTGAGCAGCATTGAAAAGTTAAGCCATGAATTTAAAATATGTCAGGTGTTGCACTGAAAAAAACATAAAACTACAAAACCCAATTCCAATGAAGTTGGGATGTTGTGTAAAATGTAAAAAAAAAAAACAGAATAAATGACTGAACCTTTCGGGGATGCTCACTCATGACACTCACCTGTTTCCACTGAATCTGTTCACCTGTAGAATGTTCCAAACAGGTGTGTTTTGAGTATTCCTCAACTTTCCCAGTCTTTTGTTGCCCCTGTCCCAGCTCTTTTGGAAAGTGTTGCACCCATCAAATGAGTGAAAATGAGTGAATATTTGCAAAAAACCTAATAAAGTTTATCAGTTTGGACATCTTGTCTTTGTAGTGTAGTCAATTGAATATAGGTTGAAAAGGACTTGTAAATCATTTTATTGTGTTTTGTTTATGTTTTAAACAACCTCCCAACTTTATTGGAATTGGGGTTTGTACTTTTTAAAAATTACTGTAAGATGTTACACCTAAATGTATTAGTTTATCTCAAATCAAATGTAGGATTTAATTTCCACCCCAAATCTTGATTTGATTCCAACCAAAATCTGTATCTTGCCCAACAAAAAGACATTCACATTCAGTAAAACCATCATCATCATAAACTAGTTGTGTTACTTTGTAGCCACAGCTACGGCAGTGTGTCTGCCCACAGCCCCTCCAACCACCAAACATTCATACACCAGTGTAAGTAGCAGCACCAGAGGCTAGGTGGGTGAAGTGTCTTGCCCGAGGACACAATGGCACATGACTCGGACAGAGTGGGATTTGAACCACCAACCCTTCAGTTGTTGGACGACCTGCTGTATCTCCTGAGCAAATGTAATGACCCTAACCTAAAAGAAACACTATTTTAAATGCTCTATATTTTCAAAATGTTACAGGTTAAAATTTATTTTTGTATCTAAAGTTACCATTGTTGTGAACAAAAAGTTGCCAAAAACGCCCAATGTATCGAATGTGATACAAAAAATATACCATAAACAAAATTACATGCCTTTTTTTTTTTTTGTTTGAATTATGTCAAAAGGGCTAATAAACATTATGATTCTAAAAAAAATTAAATTTTGTGGCTAGTTTTTGTCAGGTTTTACAGGGTTAAGACGCCTCCACATTGGCTTCATTTTGGAGCTGAGGTCGTTGCCCTATGGGACTGACTCAGTTAGACTCCAGTACCCATCCAAATGTCTGTGTTTGTCTCCTCTGTTGGCCCTGGAGGATGCGGCTTGCTCACAACAGTGGCCTAGATCCACATCTTTGACCTTGTTTTGTAGCTGACAGACTCTCATACAAATGATATCCAAAGTGTGACTATGAAGCATTAATTAAGATAAATGACAGATACTTTAACTAACATAATGAATTTACATGGAATGATAAAATTATTTTCATTCTCTGGTTTGCTTTTCATGCTCTCAGAGAGACCTGTATGGTGGCTCAGAGGGGCAACAGCCCCAAAAATAAGCCACTATAACACACACACACACACACACACACACACACACACACACACACACACACACACACACACACACACACACACACAAAAAGAGAGATTGGGATTTATTTAAAAGTATGTGGAAAATAAATGTACCACTTAAATAAAGATAAATTTGTATGAAAAAACAATCTCCTTAAAAAAACAACTTATAAAAATACATTTGCACAAAGAAATAAAAAATGATCTTATATGATTTTTTCTCCCAAAAAATATTCTCCTCAAATAAAATAGTCTTCTACAAAAAAGGATCTTAAATTAACTAGAGCAACATTAAAAATTTAATTGAATGTTAGATTTTTAAAATTGTTACCCCAAAATAAATATCATCCAAATAAAAAGACAATTACTTATTTATAAAATAATTTTATGAAAAAAGAGTGTTTGAAAATGTAAAACTTCATTTGCCTACAAAGAAAACCCCTTCACTTTTTAAATTAGATTAATCAAAAAAAAAAAAAAAGGAAAGACTAAAAAAAAACCCCAACAACAACAGGGGGTGCTCTTTAGCTGAGAGGTATCTAGGTTTAAAATTAAGACTACCACAAAAAATAAAAGTGTGGGCTAAAAATTTTTAAAGCCTTGAGCTAATAAGACTTTTATTACTTTTTTTTAGGAGATTGTTAGAATTATTATTATTCTTTTTTAATTTAAAGGGCACAATTATTTTTCATATACGTCTTTTCAAATAAATCACAATCGTTTTTCTTATTATTATTATAGTGGATTTTTTTTTCTTTTCTGTTGCACCTTTGAGCCACCATAGCCTCAACATGGATTTAGGATCATGAACTACAGCCCTCTTCCTTTTTTCCTTTACGTTACCTTGATACAGGAGGTGTCTCATGTTGCCAAACTGACGGCTTTCTCCCCTATGTGTTCACATGATGTTTTTATGACTCAAATACATCAATAAGCAGCATATTTTTTATTTAAGAGTGTGGGATTATTTGTGTTTGCTGTGTAGACATTTGATATACGCCCCGGTGGCTGCCCAAGAGGTGAGTGCTGATTGAATTATGCTGTGGGTGATTCAGAATCATGGGCGTAAGCGGTTGTGACACTATCATGGACAGGCCCTGTCAGCAGATATTTCAGTCTTGTAATCATAACCATGCCTCCTAGAGCTACTTTGAAAGGGAAGCAAAGGAAATTCATAGCAAAACAGATGATGGCTTTTTGCTTTAATTCTCCTAAATTCAGGAACTTTTCACACATCCCTGAATGCCTCCAGCTCCAAACCGAACTGCTTTTCCTCAGGTTGTGTTGCGAAATTAAAGTGAAATTTGCGTTGCTGCCGTATTTTACCCATAATCCCACTATCACTGATAGTTCACAGGGTCTGGCTCAGAGCGCCGAATCTATTTAGTGCAATTGTTTGAGCTCTAAAACAAATGTCTATACCACTGCAGCACCACTGATCTGGCAACCTCCACTCTGTAAATAAACGGATGAAGGGTTGCAGTAATTTCCACTAGTTAATAAACATATGCAAGGTAATGACTAACTGCTAACAAAACTATGAGTGTAATTACTATTTAATGATCTGCTTTTATTTAACCCATAAAGACCCAGTACTACTTTTGTGACAGTTCCCAAATGAATTTTTCTCTAGATTTAATCATTCTTAAGGGATTTATCTCCATTTCTCATGTTATTATCCTCTCTACTTTGCCTTTTTTTCTGTGAAAATCAGATATTTTCTGACATTTAATTCACTGAGCATGTACTTTATCCCATAAAGACCCAATGCTACTTCTGTGGCAGTGTGAATTTTTCTTTCTATTTCACTTTTCTTAAGTGATTTATCACCATTTATTATAATATCATCTTTTGTGTTTTGCATTTTTTCAGTGTAAATCATGTATTTTCTTATATTTAATTTCCTGATCATGTAGATGTTCATAAAAACTCAGATTAAAGTTGAGGATTACTGTATCAGAAACAGAGGAAATGGAAGAAAAAGGACTTTTTCAGCAAAGATAACAAAAACTGAACATCCACTGTCATTGATCCAACTCCGTGGGTTTTACTGGTAAATCAATGTTCTAGAAGTTCAACCCTCTAAACATCAAATAGGTCATATCTGATGACCATGAAGATGGCAAACTGTATTTTACACCAATTATTTACATGATGTGATGGGATTAGTGGATCAACAAGTATTAAACAATTTAGATCAGTAGAATCTTCTGGACGCTGGTGGATATTTGGATCCTTATGGGTTAAAGGCCAAATAAGTGTGTTAAGAAATGTTCACTGAATAAATGTTGCACATTTGGTTTTGATTTTTACTACCTTTTTACCCATTGCAACATTTGGAAATCCATTCAGGACTGCAAAAATACATGTAAATGTTCACGAGGCATGGGATATCCTTGTGTTATTAATGCACAACTACTCAAGTGAATTATAAAAGAAGTCATTCATGCAAGAGTTTCCTCTCTGTATTAATCTTTTCCATGACTGTGGTGCAGCTTCTGAATTCCCACAGCGAGTGTCTTAATTGGTACAAGCATGTGGTCCAAGTTATCCTTCCTGTGCTAAATGAGCGCCAAGTTATAGTGAGTCGTCCTGAGTGCAGAGAACAGCCTCTAAAAAGGAGAAATGTTCCCTTACATTAGCTGCAAGGGCAACTGGGAGCTTTCCAAGTCTCCCCCTCTTAATGTCTGGCTGATTCTGGGAAAAGCACAAACACGCGATTGGCACAAGGAACCGAATGATGATTTGTGCTTTAAGATCTTCATCATTTACAAAAAAAAAAAAAAAAAAAATTTGAAGCTGCAAGCAGCATTGGGCTGGACCCCTCTCCCTGGTCTGATCTTGCCTCATGTCACCGTCAATAGCTCAGCTCTACTTACACTTCTCCGTCCCAGCTTCAGCTCCCACCTTTAATGAATTAAAATTGTTCAAACAATTAAGCATTTGGTCATTAAAATAAAGAAAAGTTATTAACAATCATTGTTTAGCATTTTTAATTAGGCTTTTATTTTGAAAAACTCTATTATTTGTGTATGCATGTGTGTGTGTCTGTGTGTGTGTGTGACAGAAACAGTTTGAATAAAGTGAAACTGTACAAACAGCTGAGCATAAAACTCCTGATTTACAATTTTAAGAAGGCTTTTATTTTGAAAACCCCTTTTGTCAGTGTGTCTGAGAGAAAAAATAATTTGAAATGAATTAAATGTATACTAATTGTACATTGTACGTTTGGTCATAAAAATGCAGCAAAGTTATTAATACTCATAATTTAGCATTTTTAATAAGGCTTTTATTTTTTAAAAACTCTATTTTGTGTGTGTGTGTGTGTGTGTGTGTGTGTGTGTGTGTGTGTGTGTGTGTGTGTGTGTGTGTGTGTGTGTG
>JAPTGZ010000014.1:19790041-19802940 GCA_029814645.1 Fowleria isostigma | reverse complement strand
TTAGTTGTACCAGGCATTAAAATGAACAAGAAATTGAAGAAAACATAGGGTGGTCTAATCATTTTTTCCACAACTGTGTATCATTGCTATAGTGTTTTAAACGGCTCCTAGCACTTTTATTTTTTTTGAAGGAATAAAATGAGGCCATAATAACAACCATGTCCCTCTGAAATAACAGTATTATTAAACTTTTATTGTTAGATTTAGGCATTCATAGCAGTTGTTCAGGGTTAGTTCTCAGATGTATTTATTGTCTGTCAGTCTGGATTACACGCCTGCATTTTCCAATCCATTCACCAGAAAAAAATGATGACAGTGTACATTTCAGAAAGCCAAAGATACGTATAATCATTACAATTCTGAGAAGAAAATTAGTTTCCTATCAGGCAAAAGATCCAGAAAATGTGCAAATGTGTGAGCTAGGATTATTGATGATGTTATTGATTGAAACTATTGATTGTTATTAGTTTCGGCTCATCCATCATGCACATGCACAGTCCATCCAGGGTTCCATGTGCTGGTTAAGTGTGAATGCATGGGCCATTTTTATTAACATTCTCACTTTTTTTTTTTTGCAGTGTGTTGATTACACATTTTGAAAAAAGTACCAGTCAGCAACATGTCTATATGTACCAACGTTACAGTGTTATGACTACAACTTGCACTTTTTGCAATAATTTGTAATAGAATCACTAAAATGATTTACAAGATCAGGTAGTTTTGACTGTATTTAAGCACTGAAAACACTTGGTCATTGTTCAGGGTTGCCAGGATTTGGTTTAATACAAAAACACATGACCCAAACAGAAACTGGCAACCAAATCCGTCTACTGATCTAAAATATTTAATAACTTCTGAGCCATTATTCCTATCAACATGTAAATAATTGGGGTAAAATACAGTTTATCATCTTTTCATGGTCATCAAATATGACTTATTTGGATGTTCAGAGGCTCCAGAGTTACTGTGGAAACGCTGTCATCTTCTACAACATTGATTCACCAGTGAAACCCATAGAGTTTGACAAAGTACAGAGGATGGAGACTCTTGTTTTTATGTTCAGTTATTGATATTTTTACTGAAAAAGTAACCTTCTCTTCAATTTTCTTTGTTTCCGATATAATTACCATCAACTTTAATCTAAACTTCTATGAATATTTATGTTGTATATGTATAATGAAGTGAGGTTGACCAGACACAGGATCTGATATGTTGTGTTCACAGTCTCTGCAATGATGTACAAGTAAAAGTGAACAGATGGATTTTCTTAATTTGCATTTTCTTTATGGTCTGAACTATTTCTCATTTGGAGCTGGACTTGTTTCTTTCTGCTACATGCCAACAGGGCACAAAAGACCTCGAAAAAACAGCAATTACGGTAAATAGTGTTTACCAAAACTCAGTGTAACACAGTAGAAGGGTCACAAAACATGCCGCAAGAAAATAATTAAAAAAAAAAAAAGATTAATGGAATTTATTAAAATCCAACAAAGGAAGTGTATGAGTCTGCTGAATTTAAGGATTTTTTTTAAAATCCACAATATGTAATGTTGGACACACAGGGGCTGGCTTGTCACAGATACAACTAATCCTGTTAAAGCCACTGACGGTGGAAAATTGATAAACTAATTCTCTGTGGTGGGTTTTTTCTTTGTGTAAAGGCTGATGCTTCCTGAAAATTCTTTGACCTGACATCAAAAATCTGGCATTTACAGTCGTCCTCCTCTTCTCTTTAGATTGTGTTTTATCTTTTAAACCATGCCAGCTCCACATGTACAACTCAATCATGTTCTTTTTAATAATTCCATCACAAGAAAAGAAACACCAAATACAAAAACCATCTCCTTTCTTTGAAGTGGTCTAATGCACCAGATGTTAATGCTCCTCATGTGGAGGGTCTTTCTGTTGTTTGGTCAGCTGATCAGTTGAATGTCGCCCTGCAGGGGTTAAATCCTGACTTATTTAAGCATGATACACATGGATAAGAGTCTGGTATTTGTAGATAGTGATCTGAAGCTCACCGTGTTAGATTTATTAGTAACATATTGTAGCATAAAATGGCTGTTTGGTTGGCATTCAGCTGTGTGGTCGGAATAAGGGCTCCCAGTTGGCCAAAACCTGTAAAAACATCTCAAAAAGAAGTAATGATGTGAAACCCAGATGGAGTGATTTCATACTTGATACACAGTAGACCTGTTGGAGAGGCTTTAAGGTACTTTATATGTGTCGGATGGAACAGGGAACAGAACAACTGTATTGTAAATTCATGACACATTTGTCCTTTTATTTTCCCCAATGTGACACATAACTCCACATAGGAACACCTGCTTCGCTGTATTTACATTATAACATCAGTTCAACTTGTGGGACTTTGGGAATTGTGTACAGCCCGTTTTCTTTTTCATGCGGCATCTGCACTGAAATGATGAAAAGAATTGAAAGATTTGATGCAGTCGCTGAAGAAAGTTGAAAGGAGCCACTTTCCAAAGGGGAACAAAATGTTGTGCATCACTGTCATGAAGGAGTGGCGAGTGTGCTCGGTGTTTCAGGGCGTCCAGGCATGCTGAAGGAAGATAAGGCAGCTGCCCAGCAAAGACGCCAAACACCCCGTCCTGCACCAGGCTTCATATCCTGAGCCCAGCAGGAGCAGTGGCTTTGCTTCGGCCCACAAAAGCAAGTGTCACTCATGGGGTTTACGGCATGCTGCGACATGCCTTTGCCTATATATGCAACCATGTGTGAACGTTCACTCTCTGTTGATCTGGTTGTATATGCGTCTGGCTCTGGCAGTTTTATTTCCATGCTTTCAGTTTTTATGAAATTCTGACCATGAACGAAGTGGATTTGGTCGACATGTCGCAAGCAGGGCTAGGTTTCAAACCTCAACACTTTGTTAGACCAGACTGAGCTCGGTCAGATTCTTTCGTCTTCTCTCATCAGATATCAAAAACTGCGGGAAACACACAAAAATTTGTCTTTTTGTGTTAAAAGGAAAATTGGCTTTTGTAAAGTTTCTTGCAAATTGAGTTACCAAATAAGCATTGTTTTGGTGTCAGTGCCAACACTTGGGTTTTGTCTGGCATCAGTATTTAAGTTAGACATTTCCAAATGACTGTTTGCAAAACCTTCCTGACAAACCTTTTATTGTCCAGTCACAGCTAAACAACTGCAACTCAGCCTACAGAGCCTGTAGGGCTTTGGATATCTCTTATTCACATGTGTGTACACAAGCTTAGCCAAGCTCTTTATCCAAGATTGTGGTACATTTGCCAAGACATTTGCTGTTTCTTCATCCTCAGGCTTTTTTCTGTTGGGTTCAAATAAAAATTGTTTGAATTTACTGGCAATAAAGTACAAATCCAACATCTAACCTGCTTGTGCATATAAGCCTGGAGCCAAACAGGATTATACTGGAACACATCAGCAGCCTAATCTAATATATGTTCTTTCATATCATATGTACTATAAGAGTGGCCAGATTGGACACAAGTCAAGAAAAAAGCTTTCAACTCTGTTTTATCCCAAAATAATTCAGTATATTCAAGACCAAAACAATATTCTTATAAAAATAGACTCAGCTGGAAATATGAGAAACTTGGAATTCATGGAGCTGAAGTGAGATGATTAGCATTCCAGCTGACACTGACTGTGACAATAAAGTCTGTTTTGTTTACCCACTTATTTTGAAAATGGTAACAAATTCAAGTGGTAAATGTGTTGTGCAAGAACACAAAGCTTGTGTACCTTAATTGCTGTACCTCTGTGACTATCATCTATTTAGTAAAGTGGGTGGAAGCAGCAGAATGGAAAACACCCTCATTTATTTCACCAAGTGCAATCAAACCGAATTTACCCTAAAGCTCAGGTCAGATCGATGTGTTTATTGGCCAGTTTATCATGTTCATAGCATGCTCGTTTTACAAACCATCAGTGACAGTTTTATAACATAGGCTTACTGGTTTTTACTCTAAATTACACCTGTTTTTGATTCCATGCACCAGCCGGCCTTTGCAGTGATTAGCCTGCTAATGCTGAACCCACTTGAATATGTTCAAACAGTGTTTTGAACGGTGCCAAGTGACATTGATGTGTTTGCCTTGCTGTAGGTCCAACAACGATGCCTTTGTTACTTTGCCCGGAAAATGTCTCAACGTCTCTGTCCAGAAATGTCTCTTTCCCCTCCACCAAACTCATCTTGACAAAAAAACAAGCATGCCCTGCAGCTAGAGATCTCCAAAGTAGAGCACAGACTGCAACACTTTGACAAGCCAGAGCATTTTGGGGGTAAAAATGGGAAAGGTTTACAGCCACAAGTGTGTTTCTGTGTGAAAAGGCAGAGGGCGTATTGTGGCAGAGATGTGATGACAGCATCAAAGCTGTTTTCTGTTTGCCATCTCTAATACATATGGACACTACTGGGTAAAGCTGTGTTATATTCTTCTCAAATATGTCATTGTTTTTAGAGAAAGTTTTTTAGTCATAAACAGTTTTATGCAAGTTACTTCCAAATTGTAATAGATTACAGATTACTTCTTACTGTTCTTTAAAAGTATTTCCTTACCTTACAAATTCACAGGTTCTAATAGAGTTGATAAAATTGGGAACTGACTTTGTTTAGAAGTCAGTCATAACTGGAAAAAAAGTGAACTTGCTGAGTTTATTGGTGTCAGTAATAATAGTTGGTTATTCATAGTTATCTTATATTGTATATTTGTTTAAAGGGCTTTACATCATTACTGTATGACTTCATCATGCTCACATTTCTTGATGTGTGCACTCTGAGGCCTGTAGGTGGAAAATGAAATGTTGGAAGATTAAAATGGGAATAATCTTTGAAAGAAATAATTTTTTTCAACAATGTGATATATAATTTGTTTCTTAAATCCAAGAAATGTAAGAGCTAGAAAGATTTGTATGTGGAGTTTGCAAAATCCTTATGGAGGAAACGTGGGTGTCAAACCGCTGTTAATCCATAACTGTACATCATATCTAAAAAAATCTTCAAGGAGAGGCTTGTGGAGAGTCTTCTGAACATATACATGTGAAAATGTGGAAAAAAAATTTAGAACTGAATAAGTAGTGATTTTTGGAATGTGGAGTTAGTCAAACATGTTAGTGACAGAAATTTAACATTGGAGTGAATGAGAGAAAAATCAGCATAATGTGCTTAGAGGCCTGTAGATCCAACATGAAAGGCTTCAAGATAAAAATGTGAATAGTTTTTTAAATAAAACACTTTTTCCAACATTTTGATGTATAAATTGTTGCTGAAATCACAGAAATGAGAGTTATAAAGAGTTATAACATGACTCCTGAATTACTCTTGAGTTAGATACAGACTCTCATCACAAGTGGTGTCTGCTCAGTAGATCCCAACCCCCCAAGAAAATTTGCGTCCTGAAGTATGTGAGATTGATAATTCGGTAAATAATACTATGATCTATAATCTTCAAATCCAAGCAGGAATGTTGCTAATTTGCTAATATTTTACATGTTCAAACACAGTTGATAAATAAATCCTTAATCAATAAAGAATTCTGACTAGACATAGAAACATTAGCTTACCTTGTCATTGCTGATCATAGGGATTATGCTAACTAGCTTCTGTAAAACAAGGTTAGGGTCAGAAATGAGCATACGTCCATGTGGCCAATATACTGTCTTCTGTCATCTTCACTCATTGGCTGAACACCAACAGGACATAGAACTTTCCTGATGCATTTTTAATTCCTTAAGGTCTCACGGTCTTGCTGTTTATTTGTTTTGTTTTTTTCATTTGAGCAATTAAATTATGGGTGAAAAGTGTTGTAACTAGGGTTGCCAGCTGTGTCTGACAAAACACCTGGACATATTGACATACCATGGCCCACCTGCATGAACAAAAATGTCCCTTAGACATCTGACCATCGCAACAGAATTGTCTTTTGCAGATTGTGTGCGCTAATTATTTTAAACATCGTGTTCTTATGAGAGGAAACAGCTTACCTGATTCCTTATATACTGGTGTGTGTATTGCTTCTGCTTGCCTTCTCTTGGCTGAACATAAGTAGAGGGATAACATGAGGAGTGGCCTTTAACATACTTTGGCATCACATAGTCTATTAACTTAATGCATCTGTCTGATAGGCCATCTGGATGCAATCATTTTCTTACCTGCTCTTCCATTTATATTTTGTGTTTCTCTTTGCTGCAGCTATCAGTGACCTCTGCTCTTCAATGAATATCTTGAATTAAGGGCATGGTATTTTAAAATTTAATCTGACCTGAAGCATTGTAACTGACAGTCTGTTTCTCTTATCAAGCATCAGTTGAATGGATGCGTGAGCGAGATAGGCTATGTTATAGACTTAATATTCAGTTCAATAATTCAGGGTGTGTCGCTGCCCCTTTAAGAGCTACAGGTGAGGTACGTCACATTCATGCAACAGACAGCACACACACACACGCACGATGGAGTGCTTCGCTACAGGCATGGACTTAAACCAGCGTGCTACATGTTGCCAACCCTCGGTTTATTCATCACAGCATTGACATAATCCATTAAAAACCGGGACAATCCGTGTCTTGGGAGAATTTAGAAATTTTCAGGGACAGGCCACAAAAAAGAAGGACATTCCCGGTAGAACCAGGACAGGTGGTCACACTAGTTGTAACATGAGTCCTTTTGAAAATGTACCTAGTGAAATATTACTGAAAATTGATTAGTAATGTCTTACACTACTGCATTACAGCAAAAATTAATCCATTACTGTAATGGATTACTATTGTAACATGAACGTGCTATTTTTGATTCTCAATGCACTAAAATTGTCACCAGCAAAATGAAAACTGACAGTGATGTATGGGCTGTGCATGCTTTGGGAATTAAACTTGGAACAGTGTTATCTGTCATTGTATGTGCAAGAAACACAACAACAAACTAGGTTCTCTTACTTGTTTTTCTAATTCGCTCCTCTGCTGAGTCATAAAGATTCATCACAGTTCTTGGAATATATCAGTAAGGCATGTTTTATTGAGGCTGCAGGGCTTTTCTGTTCATCACTTTGACCCTTTAAGAGTCAACACTGCCCAGAATGAGAGGATAATGGAGTTTTCCCAGAAGCCAACAGACATTTCTGGAGGTCAGCCTGCTTTTTTGTTTGGACCACATTATCCAGGACAAGTCTGTGTGTCGAGTCTGTCCCAGCTGTCCATTTCACAACCCGACACAGACCTCCTCCTGACGCTGTAAACAGGAGATGCTTTCATCTAGCGGCACATTTCTGTCTCTTTTCTGGTTTTTCCTTTCTTGATTAGACATGATTCATAGTTTTTGTAATCGTAAGACAGCCTCAATAATAATAAAAAAAATTTAAAAAAAACCAAGTAATTCTGGTAAATGACGTTCAGTTTGTACCAGGTGTTCAGGTTTCTGTCCCTTTGCCAAAGCTTACTAACTGGGAGTTACTTCAGGAGCTCGACTCGAGAGAACTGGGAACAAAGGCTGGCTTTGAGTCTTTGTGGTGATGAATTGCAAGGTATAACAGCTGCCTTTGTGTGTGTGTGTGTGTGTGTGTGTGTGTGTGTACTGTACAGGAGACAGAGAAAGTGGGAGACTGGTAGCATTTGGCAGTTCTCATGCTCTGCCCGACTAAGTAGCCTCTCAAGTTTTAATCCAATGGTATGTGCCCTCCTGAGTGAATTGTCTTCTCTTGTATTAGTCTGGAAACAAGAGGCATCCTGATATCAGGGGAGGTCTGGGTGTGGTGAGGTTTACACATGTTATGATCCAGAAGGCAACAACACATCATTTTAATGGGCTCAATAGATCAAAGTGTGTGGTTTGGCTCCTGGAGAAGTAAACTGGCTGGCCTGCATTGGATGTTTGCAGCATCTCAATTAACTGCAGGTACTTCCCATGTATACACAAGGTGTGAGTTGTCTTTCTGAAAACAGATAGGTGGTTTGTGCTTGAAATATTTAGAAGTTTCGTCCCCTTTCATTCACTTTTTGTCTTTTTAACCCTTTAATGGGCAGGACAGACAGCAAAGACAGTGACAGTAACAGGTACAGTGAGGACAGGGAGTCAACAATCTCAGGTCAAATGTGGTCTACAGGGTTTGTAAGGCCCACAGCTGCATGAGTGTACCTGCTTTGTGTAGTATCATGATGTAATGGTGCTAATGTAAGGAATGATGTTGAAAGGGAAAAAGTGTATGTTGACAGGTCTGGATCAGCACTTATGTTGATCTAATGTTCTAAAATACATGTTCCTTTCACTGTACATGTTTTTTTTTCTTGTAGTTTATATATATATATACTAGGGGTGTAACAGTACAGAAAAATTTCGTTTTGCTCTGTTTTCGGTACAGGGGTCTTTAGTTTGATACATTTTTGGTACAGTGAAGGAGACCAATTTTATTTTTAAAAACTTAACCAATAACTGATCTTCACGAAACAATGCCAGAACACCACTCTTGTTTTGTCGACTTGTCTTTTTCCATGGACATAACTGACAGGGAATCCGAAATGCTCCTAAATTGGAGACCTTAGAGAAGATGGAGGGTCTGCCAACTCTGGCTTTGTACCTGTGATGCTGGTTCACCTTCAGCACGTGGATGGTGTGTGGACCAATTAGACGTATGTCTAAGATATCAAATATTACACATGGGTTCCACTTGTATCCATTCTGCTCATACTGTGTGCGTTCCATTTCAAGAATTTTGCGTGGAAACTTAAGGCGAGTGTTTGTATTGTTCACATAAGCTACATGTATTTGTTTGGTACACCTCCATATTGTATTGAAGACCCCAAACTGAAACAGCTCAGTACAAACAAGTGCCCCATTACACCCCTAATATACACTTCTTGGATTTTTTATTTTTATTTTTTTTAATTTACAGGCAAGGAACCAAATACAGTAACTTCACTGACCTTGATATTCTACATAACAATAAAACATTATGAAAGCTTTTACAAAAGTAATAACGTGTTTTTATGTCCTCCAATAACACACTAAGGTTGAAATGTTGAATTTAGAGTATTTCTATGAGTGTTCTATAAAGGGTTAACAAACCTTGTATGAACAACCATTATCTCCTCTTCCGCCCAAGGAGAGCATCCCTCATTCCTTTAGGTTGATGAGCCTTTTGTCTTGGTCCTTAACATCCAGTATTTACTCCTGATTGTCACTACAAATGAATACTCTTCAGATCGCTGTTGTACTGTTGTATAAAAAGGATCTTTTTTTTTTTTTACAAGGACTGTGAATCAAAAAGGTATTTACTTATATTCCTGAAAGGGCTAACAAGAAATTGATGTGCCCCATTTGTTAAAAGGGATTTTTAGTGCTTGCAACCATTAAAGGGTGTTTCTGAGTGCTCTTTTGTCAGAAGCCTTAACTGCATCATAAACTGGTAATTGACTCCCATTTAAATGCCATTGTCTCCTGCGCTTCAGAATGCACTAATTAGATGGAAGTAAATGAGCGTGAGTAGTTTAATTATGAATATATTATCCATTCCATTGCACAAAGGTAATAAACGTGCCCCCCTTTTCAACAGGTATAGGTTGAGATTGGCATTGATAACTAATTTTCATGTACGACGCCAAAAAGGATCAACAAAGCTCAACAAAATGCAGTTTAATCACATCACCCAGTCTCATCTCGCTGTTATTGTTCAACCCCCAAGGCAGCGTTGAGAGGTTTATCATTGCACTGGTTTCCCACGGCAACAGAAAGCTGATATGTGTCTGGGCTAGAAGAGGTCCAGCTATTGATTAAATGTCTGGCCGGTTCCCGTGGGCCTGTGGTATCTCAGACACTGGAGGTGGTCAAGGTGCCAACACGCTGTGCATCATCGCAGACCAAACCTCGGCGCTGCCAACCCAACCCCATCCAAACGCATTTATTTAAGTCATAAATAAGGAGTTGTGGGAATATAATTTGACATCTGTGATGCAATAAATCTTCTCTCTGTTTTGTTTTTGGCCTATTAAATAAAACACTTACTTCCCAGCATGTATTGAAAGGGGGTCAAATATGAAATGCCCTCTCCAGAAAGCTGCCATACCGATGATATATGCCCTGAAAACCCTGTCAATCCACACACAGCCAAAACTGGAAATGAAAGGCATCCATATGAATACAAATTAGCTATTTCATGTCCTTCTCTTGCCGCTGAGCCCTCATTGGCTGGTTTTCCTTTGAAGGTTTGTAGCGCCGCATTATGTAACAATCAGTGTTGGGGAGTAATGGAATACATGTAATGGGATTACATATTTAGAATACAAAATATGAGTAACTGTATTCTGTTACATTTACAATTTTAAGACATGGTATTCAGAATACAGTTACATTTTTAAAAAATCAATGAATTACTTTCCGTTATTTTCTTTCATTTCACAAATCAAATTTCCAAAGCATTTTCTCTCCATTTTCTCTGTCACCGCTGACATTAGAAAGCTGAGAACAAGAATGACATCTGTGTTGAATCCGCTCTTTGTCTCTTTTTCTATAACCAGACAAAACACAAATAACTTGCTTTGTGTTGTACTAGTACATCACATGTTCATATACTGCTTATGAGGCTTAGACCTAATACATACATCCAGCTCTAAAACAGAACACACAAGTTTAATTCGGATTAAACATAGTAAGCATGGTGTGATTTAGATTAGATTAGATTAGATTCAACTTTATTGTCATTGCACATGTCACAGGTACAGAGCAATGAAATACATTTACTCCGTTCATATGGTATTAAAATTCAAGAAAATGTGATAGTAGTCCAAGTATTCAGATTACAATACCAAATTGACTAATGTAATAGATTATAGTAAAGATTACGATTTTGGCAATACATTTCAAAGTAACCTGGTAATAAAGGTTCAATATGTAATAATGTAACAATTTTTCCCCTCATTTTGTAATAAAATTCTTGAATGCATTTTGTAAGAAACTTTGCCACATTTTTTATTGTACATACTGTGTCTTCCAAATTTCAGTGCACCTGTAAGTTTTGTGTCAGTAATACTTAGTGCAGCTTTTGTCTCTAGCTTGCAAACACATTCTCCATTATAATGAATACAGTTACATTGGATTTAAGTTTGACCAATAAAACATCCTACTAGTTTTTTTTAATGAATTCTGGTATAATACTTTTCCAATCAAGGCATAAATTTTGATGGTTTATTACATAATGCACCAAATTATTACATTTCCTTTAAAAAAATAGTGCTACACCTGCATTTTGTAATAACTGTTGCGATGTGTAGTAAGTTATTACAAAATGCAGTCAAGAACTTTATTACAAAATGTAGCATGTTACTACAAAATATGGTGTTATTACATGATGAGGTGAAAAATTATTACATTATTACATATCGTGCTGTTATTACATAATTCGGTGCTACAAGGTTCTCTGTTGAATAGTCGTTCCTTTCATGCTGATACAAAAAAACATAAAAAACATATTTTTTTTGGAGAACCTGATATTTAACACCTGGTTCAAAGTCACGTTGCAAATTTTTTTTTTGCAACTAACAGATTATTCCCTTTGAAAAAGTGTTAGATATTCTTTTTATAGTTGCTTCTTTTTTCATGGTTCACTAGTAACTCCAGATTTAGATGCTTATTATGTAGTTTAACACAACAGAATAATGAACAATATACCAGAAAAACAATCAAGTTAACTTAGGGAATGAGTCAAACAGCGGTATAGTGCAGTGTTGTTCTGAGAGTTTAAGTGGATGTGTTTGCTGTAACTTGTTCCCTACTGCTGGGCTTTTTGCCTGTGTTGCTGTTCAGCCACATGTACGCAGTCTGTGGAGTATTTTCCTCCATGGTTTCGAAGATGGGCTCAGATCAGAGGAGATTGGATCATCACATTACATAAAAGGACACACTGCCTTTCATTGTTTGTGCATCGTTTCTGTCTTTAATTATGAGCAGACGTATGAAGTGGAGGGTCGTTTTTGAGGAGCGTGCTAGCTGTGTATGTGTCTATTTTTATGTGTGGGTTGTGACTCTGTTTCAGGTTATTGAGCAGCAAATTTACAGTAACTGATCAGCAGCTGCGATACCATCGATTGTGTGTAATGTGTAAACAGACGGAGCAGTTGGCTTATTGTGACGTTACTCTATGCACAATCTCTGAGATCCAAGGATAAAGTTAAAGGGTAGTACAGTTTAAACCTCAGTCTGGAATATTGGGTTAGATTAAAAACTTTATAAACCTATTAAGACCCAGTGCTACTTTTCTGGCAGTTCCCAGATAGTTTTTTTCCTCTATTTAACATTGACTAAGTAATTTAACACCATTTATTATAAAATAATTATCTGCATTTTGCATTTTTTTTGTGTGAATACTGTGTATTTTCCAAAATTTAACGTATTGATCATATAGATTTTTTTTTTTTTTTTTAAAGCTCAGACTAACCCATAAAGACCCAGTGTTACTTTTGTGGCAATTCCAAATTTTTTTTTTTTTCCTCTGCATTTAACTTTTCTTAAGTGATTAATCACCATTTATTTTGACAAAATTCTCTGTATTTTGTGTTTTTTCAGTGAACATGATGTATTTCCCTATATTCAATTCAATGAGAATGTAGATGTTCATAAACACTCAGATTAAAGTTGAGGGTTATATCAAAAACAGAGAAAACTGAAGAAAGACTGACTTTTTTAGCAAAATATATCACTAACTGAACATAAACCAAGTGTGTCCATCCACTGTCATTGATCCAGTCCTATAGGTTTTACTGGTGAATCAATTTTGTAGAAGATGATGATGTTTCTACAGTAACTACAGAGCCTCTGAACATCTAAATGGGTCGTATCTGATAGTGTTGTAGTCAAGACCGGCTAGACCGAGACCAAGACACTGCCGAGACCGGAGGGTATCAAGACCAAGACACTG
>JAPTGZ010000014.1:19720247-19734554 GCA_029814645.1 Fowleria isostigma | reverse complement strand
TGCGGTACCGAACCTTATGGCACATAGACAAGTCGCAGGTGGTTTAGTGATGTACCACAGAAGTTCTATCAGTGTAAGTCAGTGACATCATCAGTCGTACATGTGTGGACCAGTGATTATAAACACAATCATAGCCGGTGTGAGCGCGGACAGCTGCGCATCGGACGCAGATCATCCAGGACTGTCCGGCTGCTGAAGCCCGGTTACGACTCTGCAGTTCTGTGATGCCATTACACATTTAAGTCCCGTGTGCCTTATTTTGTGAAAGACAGCTGTCACACTTAAGAAAAACCTACAGTAGCCCGGAAGGCGGAGGCGGATGCACAGAGACAGAGAGATGAGTAGCCTCATGTCTTTGTGGTGCTGTCCGTGGTGCTGAACCCTCACTATCAAATTCATTGCGCTGTGTCAAAAATATACTAACGCTTGTAAGCCCCACTTTTGCGGACGTGTGTATGTTGGAAAGCGATGTAATCACTATCTTCAATGGGTGTAGAGGGCCCGGTCTTTGGCGCCGCCCCCGGCCCGGTACTGATTTGTTCCGCCATTGCTGGTGCCATCTGCCATGGCTGACCATCCATTGGATATTTCCACAGACATTTCAAAAGGACAGCTCGCAGGTGATTGGACAGTTGGACTGTTACCATTGGTCATTTGTCTGACATTTTAATATGTGGGTTTTCCAGGTACTCCAGCTTCCCCCACCATCCAAAGACACACACCAATAGATTAGTTGGTTAATCTGAAATTGCCTAGAGGTATAAATGTGACAATATACTGTGTTTTTCGGACTATAGAGCGCACCTGTATATAAGCCACAGACACTAATTTTAGAAAGAAAATCAATTTTGTACACGTATAAGCCGCACCGGTTTGTAAGCCGCGGGTGTCCACATTGTGACATTGTCTCCTAAAAAGTAAATTAAAATGATTTTCCATCAAAATATGGAAAAGTAATAATAGAAAACGAAAGGTTTTCTTAAAAGCACATTTTCTCTTTCCTTTTTTTGTAGCGGTGGATTTATCAGGGTTTCCTTTGGATTCGTGCCGATGCGAGACTGACTTGCATTTACGCTGGCTGTGGATTAACAGATTTAAAATGACTTGAAAAACACTTGAAAATACTTTGTAGTGAACAGTTTTTTTGTTTTTTGTTAGAGTAGGACTTTTAATTTATTTTGAAAATATAAAAAAAAAAGAGTCCCGTTTAACAAAACTTAAAGGTGTGAAGATCATGCAAAGTCAAAGCCCATGAATCTTTATCATTATTTGGTGAGAAATATGTAAAAATAACCCTTTAGTCTAGCAGTGTGCATTTGGTGTTTCATTTCCATTTTTCTCTTGAGGAAAAGTGGAAATGATGTCTGATAATGGATGGCAGGAAGCGTTCTGGGCAGACAGTCATTAGGATTCATCCTATAGGAACCATCATTGTTCACAGCTAATTCTATATCTGTCTATCTGTTCAGAGACCTCACAGTACTGAAGTGTCGAACAAACAGACAACCTGCAGAAACAGCCTCCTTTGGCTCCACCCCTGGGGAGATAAACATATTATCAGCTAAAGAAAACCCAAATTAGTTCAATCACATCATGCACATACGGTACAACACTCATCCAGGTAATTACTTTAAGCCTGTAGAGGAAATGAACACATCCTGTCCACGGAGCTCGGACCCTAACCTCGCAAAAAAACGCACCGAGGCCGGCTGTTATCAGTGCAGAAGTCACAGAAAGCAAACATTATGTTAACCTTCTGCTTTCAGACTCGTTTTTATGTAATCACACACAGATGGGCAGATAAGAGCTGACAGGAGGAAGCAGGAAATGTGTTGGCTGCTATGTGATCACGAAAAAGACAGCGATCCACCGCTTCCTCATCTTCCTGCCGTCAGCCCACACTCAGCCGCCTCATTTGAATGTAGAATTGTACAGCATCCTACCCACCATTATCCCTGCTGTGAGGCTCTCTAAATCGGTTTATCTTGACTTTTTAAGATAGCGGCAGAGCTATACAAAGCTGTACATCACTGCTTCGCTTTAGTGCATCCAGAATGTGTGAATTGACAAGTGAATATCTTGTAGATGCTCATACATATCCAGAAGGTACTGAGCTAGCGCAAGAATAATCAGTCCCGCCAGAAAAATGAGGGCAAAAGTCCTTGCTTATGTGAGGGATTATGCAGGGTTTTATGTAGTTTTATGTGGTAAATTATGAAAAATGTGCAAAGTTGTGAAAATGTAAAAGAAAAAAATGCAAAAAAAAAAAACGGATTCTTTTCCCACACCCTGTTCTAACGAGGCTACTACTAAATATAAACATGTTGAATTACATCCTATGATAAACAAACATACAAGTAGTAAGTATGCACTACATCCCAGAAAGTGGTGGTTTTGTTTTCTTTTTAATTTTCTAAGCATAGTCTAAACATGACACATGTGAGTCACATGTGTCAAAAATAAAATTAAAGCTGCAAGTAGTATTGGGCGGGACCTCACACTGTTCGTTCCACCTCCCATCACTGTCTATACCTCAGCTCCACTTTTACGTGGGTTCAGCCCCCACCCTTTTGTGTCTGTCTTCCTTTCGTCACTCCAGAACAACAGCGCCCCTCTGATGGAACCACCATCACGTTTTAATGAGCTTTTATTTTGAAAAGTGTTAAGTATAAATTATTAAGTCTTTGGGACTGAACGTGGATCTGGTCATAGACACATCACCAATAATAAGAAAATTGTGTAACAGTGTATAATTTGCTTAATTAAATACATGAAATACAAAGTGGGTGCATATACTTCCTCCTGGCTCAGAACAGTTTGACATGTATTGTTTCACAGTGGGGGGGGGTGTCAAACTCATTTCTTCCAGGGGCCACATCCAGCCCAGATGGATCTTCAGTGGGCCAGACCAGTAAGGTAATAGGATCATAACCTATAAATAATGACAACTTTTTCCTCTTTTGTTTTAGTGCAATAAAAAACATTAAGTTATGAAAATGTTTGATTTACAAACTATCCCACCTAAAACCCGTGAATAACCTGAAAAAAACTTAAACTTGTAAGAAAAATAATGGACTCGATGCACGGCTTCATTACTTCCTGAACTTCAGGTAGCACCTTTATTTTCTGCCTTTCATTATTGGACACACTGGTTCATGCAGACAAACATAGCACATGAGTCACAAATGTCAAAAATAAAGTAATTGCTTCCTGCTTCACGAAAGTAAGGTAGAGCAGGCCATCTGTTTCAAGGTAATTATGGCCTTTATGTTCAAAATAACATAATTATCGCTGCGGTAGAGACCATTTTCACATGTTTTGTGCTGTGAAACTGGATCCAGCTTTGATTTTCTCTTATCTTTCAATGTACAGTTACATGAGGTGTAAAATAGTATGGCTCACTTTCCTGTAGGACATCAGTCCTGGATTCATCTGTCTTTTGCAGATATTGTCAGCAAATGAGCTGCATTTTTCATCATCTTGCAGGATTTTTTCTGTTGGTTTACCTTCTGTGGATGCGTGAGTTGATGACATTGTGCATCGCATGTGACATCACTACATCACCACTTGTCGAGTTACAATGCAATATTTTTAAAACTTTATATGGAACAATGAGCGGCACGGTGGTGCAGTGGTTAGCAGTTGTGCCTCACAGCAAGAAGGTCCTGGGTTCGATTCCAGCACCATGACTGGTGGGACCTTTCTGTGTGGAGTTCGCATGTTCTCCCCGTGTCTGCGTGGGTTTTCTCTAGGTACTCCGGTTTCCTCCTACCATCTAAAGACATGCACTGATAGGTTACTTGGTTAATCTAAATTGTTCATAGGTGTGAATGCCCTGCCATGAACTGGCGAAATGTCCAGGGTGTACCCCACCTTCACCCTTAAGTAGCTGGGATAGGCTCCATGCGACCCCAGTGACCCTAGTGAGGATGAAGCGGGTTCAGAAAATGAATGAATGAATGAATAAAGTACAGGTGTCAAACATACAGCCTGTAGACTAAAACCGGGTCCAATCTAGCCCTATGGATAAATTTGTGAAATGTAAAAATTACATTGAAGATATTAGCGATCAAGGATGTCATCAAGGAATCATTTTAGCCCAGTATGATCTCAGGTGGGTCAGACCAGTAAAATACCAATAAATAAATAATGATGACACAGAGGAAAAAAGTAAAATTACATTATGAAAATGTTTACATCTACAAACTATCCTTTAAAGCAATGTAAATAACATGAACAACCTGAAATTTCTTAAGAAAAATAAGTGCAACTTTAACAATGTTATACCTCAATTTATGTTTTACACATGTACATTACAACTTACAGATCACAGTGGATCTACAAATATACAAAACATTTAGTCCTTTTGTGGTGTTTGTATTTTGTTATTTAGCCAGTGTTCATGGTGTGGTGGACTCGCTGCATTTGTGGGTTCTAATTCAAGATAATGAGCTTATATGTTTAATATTTGCCTTTTGCCTTTGTTAGATCATATTTATGATTTACACTGTAAGCCCGGATAAGTTGAGTTTACTTAAAACAATTAAGTAATTAACTTTTTAAACTCATTTAACTTAGATTTAACCTAGGTTTTAAGTTAAACTTACTTAAGAAGTTCATTAATCAACTACTTTTCTCAATTTTTTTGAGTAAGTTTTTTTATTGATAACATGTAGTACAATTAAGACATGAGAGGGGAAAAAACTCATTAAAAAAATGATTCATTATTTTTCCTTAGAAAAATTTAAACAGACCCAAACACCATACAAGGCTTAAAAAGCAGGCAGAATAATGGTAAAATTGGACTTATTTTTCTTAAGAAATTTCAAGTTGTTAATATTTCTTCAGGTTATTCATGTTTTTTGTGAAAGTATAGTGAGTAAATGTAAACATTTTGTGTAATTATACTTTTTTGCACTAAAAGACAAAATTTGGAGTTGTCATGTAATGTACAATTAAATGAGGCATAAAATTGTGCAAATTCACTTATTTTTCAGACAATATTTCAGGTGGTTCATGCTACTCTTATTTTTTAAAGAATCTTTGTAGATGTAAATATTTTCACATTGCAATTTTACTTTTTAAAAATGAATTTGACATCCCTGTATTAAAGGATTGATGCAGCCCTGTTCTTCTGTTGAAGTTGTACTAAAAATCCATATTATAGCATCCACCAGTGTAAAGGGAATCATGTCTGGTGCAGCTCGTTCTAGTGGTTTTAACATTCTCCAGCTTCAGCACACTTACACCAGAAATACTATCAAGCTGCCTTCTACAACTGGCAAGAGATGGAGCGCAGCGATGAATAATGGATCACAAGCATTATCAGCTGATGAAGAGCCGTGCACATGAGCGATGGCGTCCTTTTAATGCTCTTTCAAACAGGCAGCTCTCTGATTTTAACTGGGGATGTTTACTCCACTCTGAGTGCATCTGAGCATGTCTATATGTGGGATACTAATGTCTTTCAGAGAGAAAGATGGCTGGCATGCAGCGTAATGTTCACGTATTGGAACATTTATTCAAAGGGCAAGTGCATCTTTAGCATACATGAAATTTTATTATCCACGGAGTGAACGCATGGCTGCAGTCTGGGTATGATAGTTTTCAATCTTTTCTGTCCTTTTCTTTAGTAAAATCATAAATGAAACACAGCAACAACTATATTTATAATACTATCCTGTAGCTATTTCAGAAGGTTTTATTTTCTTTTGCTAAAATATCCATAATAATCTCATAAAGGCAGCGCTAACAGCCTTTTTTCAAGCTCCTGTTTGTATTATTGAGCCATTCAGGATTGAAAACATGCTGAAAACATGTTGGCACAAAATGTTCAGGTATTAGGATAATGCAAAATTGATATGGTGAGCATTTAGAGTAAAAGCCTCAGACAGAACTGGAAATGAACGAATGGGATTGATTTAATACACTGAATGACCTTTATTTATGAGTTGTTTTTGTGCTTTGCAGTATAACCATGTTCCGTTATCACCAATATGCAATTATAAGTAACATTTTTTTTAATCCATCCAGTTTGTGGTTTATGATGGGCAGATGAATATGGGAATGGGGTTCAATGCTGCAGCTGAGGGGCTGAGTCTCCCTCTGTGTTCACTATTATGTCCCTCAGTCAGTATCAGAAAAATGACTGAAGAAAGAGGAATCATTAGTTAAACTTTCAATTTTTTAATGACATAAGCTTGCATTTTCATACTCAGCATGAATGGCAGATGCATTCTCAAAAAATAAATATGAAAAATAACCTCTAAAGAAATTCAGGTATAGATTGCATTAATTCCAATCCAATCCACTTTTATTTATAACAAATTTAACCACATCGCAACGGTTTCCAAAGTGCTGTACAGCAGGAATCTTCAATATTTTTCAGGCCAAGGACTACCAAACTGATGGAGAGATGGAGCGGGGACCCCCTGCTATATTGTATTGGATTGTTTTATTTTAAACTGGGCATAGTTCAACGTGTAAATGTACCTTCATTCAATACAGGTCTAGTAACACGCTGTGTCCACAGGTGCCGAGCTTGAGAGAGCCCATGTGTCGATGTGTGCATTTCTGACTGAAGGATAACTTTCTGCTTCCATTTATCCATTTGCTGCAATATATTGGATTCATGTTAATGTATATTTAAAGACATTTCAATTTATAGGAAAAAATGGAAAAAGTTTTTGTTTTTGTTTTTTTTTAAATAAAAATAGGGGTGTAACGGAACAGAAAAATGTGGGTTTGGTACGTTTTCGGCACAAGGGTTGTTGGTTTTGTACATTTTCAATATGTTTTCAGTACAGTGAAGGAGACCGGGGGGTGGGGGGCTGTCACTATCTGCGGGACACAGGACATTTCTACAAAATGATGTCCAGTCATGTGTGCATTAATAGACACGCCACATGTTATGTATTTTGTATTTTTCGATGTTCAATGTTTGTTTAAGGCCAATATTGTAATTTACTGAGTGTTTATGAATGCCTCATAGTATTCCCTGAGGTGCTGTGAAAATAAACTCAGAAACACGGCAGCAGAGACATGGGAACGAGAAGAGGAGGAGGTTTACTTGAGTTTGTCAACTTGAGTTAAAAAATAAAATCCTATTTGCTATGAAGGAACCCGTGGACTCTTTTGTGGCACAAAGCTGCAACATTCTGAAAACTGAAAGTGAAACTTAACATGCTTCGGACATCTAAACTTTGAACACAGAGTATAACAGAAGCTCTTGTGCCTCTGTTATATTTTCTGTTGTCATGTTTTGGCAATTTTTTTGCAGCGTTACGGAGAATTCACCAATGTTTGCATTCTTCACATAGACTCTTTGTATTTGCAAGTGCACCTGTACACCACAAATTAAAACCTATCTAATTAACCAAACATTTTACAAACCCCCCCGCAGTACCCCGTTGAAGACCTCTGTTGTACAGTAAAATAAATACAATAAAAACCTGATAAAAGATTATATACTAAGATGAAAACACAATGAAACATAAAAAATAAGTAGACATATAGCCAATAGATTGCATTAGGTTTAGAGTTTATTTGAATGTACCATGAACATTTTGCAGTTAAATCACGCTTTACTAGTCAAAGTTAAGTACTTGAAGAGTTTATGAGATGCAGTTGAATGCACCATGAAGTTCCAGTTTCCCAGTGTTAAACTTCGTTACAGAAAACCAGAGGATAGAAACTATGCATTCATATGTGAAAATACAGTGGAGAGTGTCAGAATAGTTATGACCATGACCATTTCCCATCGTAAAAAATTGGTATATATAGGTTGATTGGCAAACAGCATAGTGAAACAGATACAATATCCTTTTTAAATTTCTTTTATGGAAGGTTTTTTGCAGTGAACAGTGTATTTCTTTTTTCTGTTTTTTAAGTAAAGCTATGAAACTCTTGTCTCCTGCAGAGGACAAAAATGTATTGCTGGATCTCAGGAGGAGATGTGAAAGTGAGAGGTTTCATGTTGTCCTTTGTGTATATTCATTCATTAGGAACATTTGCTGTCATATATTATAGTCAGATTAATTTAAAGACAAAATCCTCCCCGTTACCTTCTACAAACCTTGTATATTAAAAATTTGAAGGTGTTTCTTTGGCCAAGTGCACTGTCCTCTGGTCTTCATGTCCGTGTCTGTCCAGCTGGACTAACCCATTTGACCCACTCCTACCTTTTACTCATTCTCCAGCTGTCTGTCACCACATATCTCCTTAGGCTTTCTCCACCAGAATAAAACATCTTGTGCTGATTAGCAGGGAACTTTACAGCCATGCATTTGTGTCTGCTCCTTTTACAAGTGCTGTTGTTTCTATTCTGAAATGCAATGTGCTGACTAAGGCCGCCTGCAGGAGCCTTTTACCCTGACACGATCGTCTGATCTCTAAGCTGTGATGAAAGGCTTCAGGCAGTGTTTGTTTAAATCTACAAATTAATCAAAAGTAACACTACCCACTTCATTTTGAATTCTGATATTTATCAACCCCACTGAGACTTTGCTAAGTCTGAGACACGATCTCTTTTTCTTACATACCGGGCAGAATATTATGTGGAGAAACTCTCTGAGGGAAAGATGAATCTCTGATGCAAAATGAAGTGAACAGGCAAGGATTGGACTTTAATTAATGTTTGTCTCATGGCCTTTTGACTAAGCAGTAGAGGAGCTCTGAATAATACCATATATCAAAGTTTCCACAGAGCTCTGTAAATGGTAAATGGTCGGTACTTTTCTAGTGCTTTTCTGCACATTAATGGTACTCAAAGTGCTTTTACAATACAAGCCTCACATTCACCCATTCATGCACTCACTCAAAAAACCAGTGGGGGGTCTGCTACAATGCAAGGCATTACCTTACTACTCACTGGAGGCAATTTAGGGTTTTGTGTCTTGCCCAAGGACACTTCGACATGTGGATAGTTTGAGGCGGGAGTCAAATCGCCACCCAACCGTCATCATTGGGTGACCCACTCTAACAACTGTGCCACAGCCATCCGGTTTGTGAGTTCCAGCGTATACCTTCTTAAATCCTCAGTCAGAAAAAAACACATGAGAATTACCAGTGTTTTAGATAAAGGCCACAGCTGTAAGGTATCTCATTAGACCAAAAGGGAAAAAGACAAGCGATAGGAAGCCCACAGCATGAGCATTCTTCCTAATTTTGTACAGGAAACAATAAAGGCAGACAAGCCTTTCCCATATGGCTTATAAAAGTCCACTAGTGGTTCCTTTTTAAAGGCTAATCCTGACTGTGCAGTCTCGTCTGGGCTTTTAAGAGTGGAAGAATTTTAGTTTGATTAGCTTCGCAGTTTCTTAATTTGATTAGATAAACATTAAAGCCACTTCCTGTACTTATTGAGCTTTAATGAAGATCGTAGGTTTTTAATGAAGGGATGAAAGAATTGCTTACACAGTGTGCTTAAATACAATCATTGTATTGTCACGTTATCAAGGCAATTTGTTCTGCAGCAAATTAAACCTCTGTTATTGAGGCAGTATGTGTTTTTTTGTTTGTGTAAAGGCTTTTTACTTTAGATACTAAAGCTTAAGCTATACTAGGTAGCTTGGAATTTAATTTGTACAATGGACCTCAGACTGCCTTTTATAAGAAGTCTATGTGCTACAGACTGTATGCAGAATAACACCAAAGACTCCATTAGTTTAATTCACAGAGCAGCGCTGCAATATCCAACCTCTCTTTCAAGCTTTATTACATTTTCTGAATAACCTCATGTTTCAGTCTCTCACTACAATCAATACAAACTAAGTCACTAAATGCATTTTCTTTTTTATCATCCTATAGGAGGACACATATCATAACTACTACACATCCAAAACATACAGCCCATCAGATCCGATGAGCAAGGATTTATGGGTAAATATTGACCAGATGGACAAAGAAAAAGTGAAGATCCATGGGATTCTGTCGAACACACACAGGCAGGCTGCGGTAAGTCAACACACACACACAACGTAGGAACAGATTCCCTTGATGTTGAATGCAAGATGTGAATTTAGTTGTTTACTTTGGACGTGGACTCTTGCCAACTGCAAATTATTCTTTTGGTGCGATTAAAGCCCATATCTAATGTTAAATGGTACCATACTGAGTTGTTTGAACTGTGTTATTCCCACAAATGGAATTTATTCCCTTGCAAAAACCCATACTTACATACTGATGTCACAGCTACACTGTAAAAATTTGTAAAACTCTATTCTCTAAGCTACAGCTGTCGGGTTAACCATGAGCCTTTGCCTGGCAGTTGAATGAATGATTGTAGTTTTTGTTGAAAATTTATGTTAAGAATGTAGACATGACTTGACAGGCTTCACTGTCTGTATTTGTCTCATGTATTATTAACAAAAAAAAAAAATAGTGAAGTATGTTTTAATGCATTCAAAGGCTTTAAAACCTCTTTTTTGCTGTGACGGGTCTAGAAGTTTAAAGCTCCCTTCCTCCATTTCTGCACAAGCAGGTGACCCATGTGAGGTGCATACTGATGAAGTCACACAAGGCAGCATACACTGACTGGAAAGAGAGCAGCATGGCAGCAGGGCAACCAGAGTCTTTGAAAGAAAATAAAAAAAAAAAAAGACAGCACCCAGGGTGAACAATAGCTGGGGAGGAGATGGAATAGAAGGCCACATTGTGCATTCTGCTCATCTACCTTCAGTCATGTAATGATGGATTGAACCATACAGTTTAGAAGGAAGCTATTCTTTTAGCTGCAGAATGGTGAAATGAGCTTTTCTTATAAATGATATAGGAGAAATGTGCGAGGTTTCTTTGACTTTGGCCTTGTTTGAAGAAGAAAATCAATAAATGAATTTCCCAAATCAGCAGCCAACAGAGTGAAAATCAGAAGGAGGTATCTTGGATCCTGGATAATTTGATTGCAGTGCAACAGAAGTCCAAACCAACTGTGCTGAAATTCAGCCACTGTGTCAGTAAACTAACATTTGAAACAAATATAGTGTATTATGATGCCCATTAAAGCCCTGGGAAACTATAAATCTCTGAGTTCTGGAACAGGATCGGAAAGAGCTTCCATGCTCCGTCCTGGCACCACGGACTGCCAGCCCTCTGGCCCGACACTAAAACAAAATCAGCCAATAAGGTTGTAAAACAAAACACAGCCGCGGAGGTCAACTCCATCACAGCGCTGGAGAAAGTTAAGCTGTGGATTGGCTGTGCAGTGTATGAGCTTCGGTGTGGTTTGCCACAGGATTAGTCCCACCAGCATAATCTCAGATCATGTATTAAAGCTGTATGTTTACTGTGAACTGTCCGTGTCCATAACATTTTCTGGCAGTCTTACTTTGTGACTGCAGCATATTTAGTTAAATGTTTTACATGCTTTATGGTAATGTGGTGATCATATTCAATGATTCCAAAATAACAGATTTTCCTCATACAAGTACTTTAGAATTTGGCCCTAAAATTTATCTCAGTAATTCAATTCTTAAACGTATTACATCATATTCTTTACTTATTCTGTAAGTGCATTTTTAAATTTGTTGATAGGGGTCATTTGTGTCTATTTCCCTTTACTGAATACTATTTTAGTTTTATATTTCAAATTTCTACTCTACAATGGTCAACGATTGTCCCACAAAGTAGAACAAATATATCATTCAGAGTACTTTTTGTTTTCTTTCCACATTAAATCCTCTGGATTTTTCTGTTCCTGTGTTGTTAAAAGGAGAACTGCCATTTCTCTGATCCTTTTCTTACCTCTATCTTTCTGACCTGGGTCATCTGTCTGTTTTTCCCCTTACAGAGAGTTAATCTGTCCTTCGATTTCCCTTTTTATGGACATTTCCTGCGTGAAATCACTGTGGCAACTGGTGGTAAGTGAACACAGTTTTGGACTCTGCTCTCTCAATAGTAGTTATTAGTGTTATTATTGGATATACTGTATATGCCTGGCATATTAGACAGTACACAGACATTTTTATTGCAGGGTTTAGGAGGGAATGTGGTAAGATTTACAAAATGAGTCTTGAGCATCGAGCATGCATAAAAGCAGAAGTGAAGGAGGAGCATACATGTGTGGAAATGTGTCTTTAGCACTGGGTGTACCTGTAAGTGTGAAAGCTGTATAAAAAATACAGCGAAATTTTATACAGAACAGAAAATACAATACAGGAAAGGAGTATAGAATAAGTCATTCTTTCAGACATTTTTTCTGGGAAATTCCAAACTAAATCACAAGATTTGGGGTTGAATATGCTTGTCTGGCACAAACCACAGTACAAAACCACCAACAGCACTCCACCAGCCAAGCAGTCAGGCCGATATGCAACCATTTACAGCTCTCACCTCCGCGGGATAGTCTGCTAGACTGGGGGATAAAAAAACAAACCACTCCCAACACTCAGCACCAGCAGTTCCACACTAGACGTAACTGGAAGAGAAACCAGACTGATGGGTTTGGACTGGAAATCAGGGTCCTTGTGCCAAGTGGCCTAGCACACCCCGATAGACATGGATAAGGAGGGGTATCAGAAGATGTGTACAGTGTGTGTGTGTGGGTCGCACACGTGACACAGCAGACGTGTTTGCCAGAGTGTGCAAGGCAATTTTCCACTTGAGTCTTGACGGCGAAACCACAACACCCCAACCGGCTATTATCACATCAAAGACTAAAGCCCAGCTCTTACCCAACTATTTCAAAGATGTTGTGCAGCATTAAACTGCCACTAGAATAATAAAGCAATAATCTATAGTGTCTCTTATCGTCTTTATCATCATTGTCTCATTTCGCTGCTTGATACTCAACCGTGATTTGGCCGCACTGACTAGAAATGTGGATGGTAGCAGAGCGGACACTAGCTAGCAGGGAGGCGATAACATGAATTTGCATTCCTTCAGACAGAGATGGTGGGATGAGTGGAGTGGGGGAACTGAGGAGAAGGCAGCTATCTGCTCCCTGCAGGCCTCAGGGGCTTTGTCTCCTAGACTTCCTCTTCATATCCCTCCATTCCAGGGCCTATCAGTCAGCTCATCCTCCTCCCCACTGTACGTCTTTTATCCACAGTTTTCACTCCTGTCAGCAAGTCACTGTTTTTATTTAAGCAAATATTTGGGTCTTTTTTCTACCCATTTTTAAACCCTTGCAGTAAAAATAATCTCCTAACTCCCTCTCTGTCTTTCGGTACACGCTTTACATCACTTTTTTTTTTTTAAGGAGTTACAGTTACTTTTTAAACAGTACAGCATCCAGTCTCTAAACACATTAACGATGTGGCAAGAAGATTGGGTTGGCATTCAGCCTCATCAAACATTTGAGGTTTAGGTCCACTTTTATGGTTTTTGCATACACTAAATTAAGAATTACTCAGAAGACTCCATCATAAGAAGCCAATATTGTCTGTTATTAAAGGTTTTACTTTCTTTCAGTATGAGAAAAACTCTGCAGCTGTGGTAAACTGGTTATATTTGTCTGTTTCAAATAGAAAAATTTGCTGCAAAAATTCCCTGGTGCTCACCATCTTGAAACGAAATAAAATTAAGCAATGACTTACAAACAAATATGTCAAAAGGTGAAATTTTACTTGCAATAAGATTTTTTAATTTTCCTCAGATATGAGCAATAGTACCTCACAGGAAAAATATTCTTGTAAATAGAAAAAGTGGTTTATACTGAAGTGGTTTATGTTTTATAGGGAAGTGAGAGGTTGTTTGTGGTCATCAGAGAAAGTACATTCGGTGTTGAAGTGTGTGGAGGGTTTGGTTTCTAGACTGTGAATATCAGAGATGATATATGATCTGAACACCGCCAGCTGTATGTGACAGATATCTGTCCGTGACATGCTGTTTGCAGGACCAGCTGTCGCACTTCACAACTCCTACACAAACAACACAGTTTGATCATTTTCAGGGTTCATCATTCACTTTTCAGCTGATCTGTAATCACAAGCTTTTACGTCATCGCTGTCGGGCAGAAACCTCGTAAGTCCATTTTCATAAAATGGCATAAAATGATTCTATTGGTCAGTATTCATAGTAGCCTGACCATTCTAGGAATATTTAACTAATGGAAAGTGTTGAAAATGGCTTGTGACTACAACTCTTAACTCCATTCATCTATTTATAATATACATTACTATTCCAGTGTCCTACAAAAAACAGTTTTGGGCATAAGAGGTTTCTGCCTGACAGTGACAATATGTAATGCAGCAAATATATGTAAATATATATATATATATATATATATAAACATATATATACAGTTAACAACAAAATTATTCATACCCTCAGCAGTTTTTGACATTTTTCAATTCTGTTGTGTGGGGAATC
>JAPTGZ010000014.1:19704993-19718573 GCA_029814645.1 Fowleria isostigma | reverse complement strand
GATATATATATAGATATATATAGATATATATATAGATATATATAGGGTGGCTGTGGCGCAGTTGGTAGAGTGTGTTGTCAAATGATCAAAGGTTGGCGGTTCAAATCCCACCTCCAACTGTCCATGTGTCAAAGTGTCCTTGAGCAAGACACTGAACCCTAAATTACTCCCAGTGAGGCCTGGTAGTGCCTTGCATGGCAGCAGCCCACTGGTGTATGAGTGTGCGCGTGAATGGGTGAATATGAGGCTTATATTGTAAAGCGCTTTGGCACCATTAATGTGTAGAAAAGCGCTATATAAGTACCGAAATAAACATTATAAAACTAGTTTTATAATAAACATCAACCAAAACCATCTACTGAGCTAAAATGTTGAATACGTGTTGATCCACTAATCTTATCAGTACATGTAAATAATTGGTGTAAAATACAGTTATTTATTTTTTCATATTCATCAGATATGACCCATTCAGAGGCTCTGTAGTGAACAGGGGTCTGCTGCTGTAGTAGTTCAGCACTCTGTTGTAATGAGTGTTTCTTGGAGTGACTGTTGCCTCTCTTTCAGCTTGAACCACTCTGACCATTCACCTCTGCATCAACAAGCATTTTCACAGAGAGAACTGCTGTTTACTGCATCTTTTGTCTCTTTTTCTAACCCTTCTCTGTAAGCCCTAGAGATTGTTGTTCCTGAAAATCCCAGTACATCAGCAATTTTTGAAACACTCTGACATCAACAACCATGCCAAGATGAGAGGCACTTAAATCAGCTTTCCTTTGCATTTGATGCTCACTTAATGATCTTGACATCTTGGATCAGCCTGGTAGACATTAGTGTTACCATTCAGTTGAATGGTTGTACCTCATGAAGTGGAAGTGGAGTCATATCTGTTGGAATGACTTCAATAATTACAGTCTCCGGTCCTAGGATCTGTTATCTCTACAATTTCCAAAAGTCAGGACCGAAGTAGGAAAAAAAAGCTTTTAAATTTTCTGCTCCCTCTGCCTGGAACAACCTACAGAAGGAGATTAAATTAAAGGAGTTCGTCTCGTTTAATACATTCAAAGTCATTTTAAATGAATGGGAAAAGGATAGATCTGAATGTAGATGTTTTTCTAATTGACTGAATTGGGTTCTGCTTTGAGGTGCTTTTAAGGAACATTGTTGTTATACTTGTAGTACCTTTTAAATTAATGGTGATGTTTTATATGTATGTTCTTATCTAGTGTTTTATGTTTGGTTTTAGTACTGACTTTTATTGTGTTTTATGTATATTTTTAATGTATATTTTAGTGTGGATGTATGGCTGTGATTTCTATTTTGTGTAACTTCTGCTGCTGCTGCTGTCTTGGCCGAGACACTCTTGAAAAATAGTTTTTTAATCTCAATGAGCTTTTTTCATGTAAAGTTATAATGATGACAATAATATATTGCTCCCCTGCAGATTCAACAGTGATTATAATGTTATCTGTTGAATTCTGGTGCATTTTCTTGTCTATCAATAAGGTGTTTATCTCATTAAACATTCCTGTTGGACATATCAGACAGTACAGGCAAGGTGACCTGTGGTAGATTAAGTCAAGTTGTGAACAAAATCTGAGTGAAACCACACTAAATATTCCTCTTGAAGTAAACAAACCACAGATAAGCAACGTTTGATAAGTAGGTAAGGGTCTCTTTGGTGGTTAATAAATTTGGGGATTTTTCAGTGAAATACTGGTGATGATCAATTCCAGTTTCTAGCTCACCAGCTGATAGGCCACGAGGTATTGTGAAGGCGATGTGTCCGTCGGCATCATCACTGTCATCTTCATCATCTTTGTCATCATCTTTGTCACCGCCTTTGTTAGCAATTTCTTCAAATATCTTCTCTGATGAAATGTTTGGTTAGATTAATTTTTTTGAAATTATGTAGCTTACTTGGGACAATATTTACAAGGTTTGGTCACAGTTTTGAGAAATTTTTATTTTTGAATTTTAGTACAATTTTTGAATTATTACAAATTTACCTTGACTTATAATGGTCCATATTTTAATGGTTATTACATGAACATGGTTAGAGATATCCATATAACTACTGAGCACTGATAGGAAGTCATATATGGATTGACCTTGACTGACCTTGAAGAGTCAAACTCAAAGTCACCAATTCTACATTTCAACAATCTTCTTTTTTGAAACTAGTGGTCAGATTCATTTCAAGTTTTTTTACGTAGCTTTTGTGGGACAGTACTCCATATTTTGATTATAACATGGAAATATTAGAGATATCAATTTAGGTGGTACTGAGCACTGAAGAAGTCATATATGGACTTTGATTAAATTAACTGAGTTCTCCTCTAGTAAAAGTACCAACCACTTCTATGGGGAGATTGATCTCCTGTGTCAATATTACAAGACATAGCAGCAGAACCTGTCACCATTGCAAATTCAAGTTTTTATTGACAGATAGAACATGCTGGTGAGATCCAGGGCCATTGGTTCTAGTTTTAAGTATTTCAAAGCAGCTGTGGCACATAAAAGTATATTATAATGTGCTGTGTGTGGACTTTTCCTTACTGTCAGTAATATATTATAAACTGGTCAGAAGCTGATTCAGCAATGTTTTGCAACAATCAGCAAAAACAAGCACAAAAACAGCCATTTAATTGGGATAAAAAGCTTGTAGTTTAGCATTTAAAAGACTAAATGAAAAGTGTGTGTGTGTGTGTGTGTGTGTGCAGTCTAACCCTGCCTCGTCCCAGCTTCAGAACAGCTATGATAAACAGAAAATATCCTGTAAATTAAACAGAGCTCAGTAAAAAGGAACAAAGAGCTTGTCTAAACACAGTGTCCAATAAAGTGAGGCTTTAGTCTCGTGGGACTGCTAATTCCTGCTCATGTTTTTCTTGCAGACACACAGCCAGACGCTTTTGGATAGCGTACAAACATAGGAGACAATTATCTGTGTCCTGTCCTTCCCACTCCACAGACCGTTTCCCACCTTCCCAGACCTTCTTACTCTACCTCAAACTCCGGTCTGTTCTTTCATGTGCTCTTTTCTTTCTCTTCTCTCTTTGTGTATCTGTTGTTCCCCCTGGTATCCCTCCTTTCTCCTCTGTCCGGTCTCCTTCTGCCGCATGTGACGGCCATAATGAATGAATTGGCTCTCCATTGAGCGCCCTGCGGCTCTCACCTCTTTAGCGCATTGAGAGGCTGTCTGATTTTCTTTAGACTGTCAAATAAGTTGTATTATGTGTTGGAGAGATTGCTGGTAAAGCTCTTAGGAGAAGAGGAGGCAGCATCAGAAATAAAACCCTCTGACACAGGGCATTGTGAGCATCCAGACAAGTGTGTATGTGTTTAGTTGGGGGTGTTCTAAGCTTTGCTGGAAGTTGAAAGGGAAAGGAGGAAAAAGTGAAGCAGGCAAAACACAACAAAGCAGCCAGAGCACAGATAAAGACGTGCTTTAACAATTGTTGGGTAAATAAAAGATGAGATGGAATGTGCTGTATAGTGGCTGATTTGGGAGAAGTCAAGTATGTCGAGCTGCACGTCGCGATAAATGATGTGAAAGTTCAGATGCAGGAGACTCAACAATGTTGGTGCTGCATTCTCTGTACAAGTCATATCAAATAACAACGGGTGATTGTGATGCTTCTGTCTTAGAGGCACGGGTTTAAGTATTTTGTTTCTGAAGGGTCATTAAATATTTCCACTAGTACAGTCGCAGAAAAAATGATTAGACCATCAAAAGTCATCAAAAGCAATGGTTATGCAATCAAGTACTAATTCCTGTGTGTATCATGTGACTAAAACAGACAGAAAAGAAAACATAAAGGCACTGTTTTGTCAGTAGAATGCCATAGATATTGATGTAAGAATGTATGTAATTTTGGTGATTTGGTGATTTTGACAAGGTATTTTATTAACATCTAAACAGAATTAATGTGAATCAATAAGGAGACCGTCAAAACTAAACTTCGATCACATGTAAGAGCTGCATTTGGCTTCCAGTGGATGTGTTTAGCAGCTTGTTTTTGGATTTCATTTATCTTTTTTGTCTGGTCTACCTTGTCCAAATTGTTGTATGTAGTTATCCCTTTATAGGGAAAGTAATTATTTTTGGTGATTGGTAATTTTAAGGTCAATCTTTACATGAACAGTGAGTGTACCTGCCCTAAAAGTAATGAAGTCTTGTTATGTCTTCCAATAACACACTAAGGTTGAAATTTTGAATTTCAGAGTATTTCTGAGTGTTCTTTAAAGGGTTATGGTAACTACACTCACAGAAAAATTTATTAGGAAATCTAAAGTTATCAAAAACAATAGTTATGTAATCAAGTACTAACTCCTGTGTGTAATATGTGACTAAAACAGACAGTATAGAAAACATGGAAAAACTAAAAGCACAGTTTTTGTCAGTATAATGCCATAGTTATTGATGTAAGAACTTATGTGATTTTGGTTGTTATCAAGAAAACCATGGAAAATGGATAGATATCAACTCTTAAAGAAACTTTTATGCGCTATGTGAAAACCCTCATTAGAGCTAGAGTTTTTTCAGTCCGTTCTGGATTGTTTAGGTAAGGGCTTATTAATTCTGCTACCTTAGCACTGGATGCCATAAAACAGAGAAAATGGAGACGAAGCATGAAAAATAATGGCATACTATGATTGGAGGTGACCCACTCCCTTTGAAATAATAACAGCTCATTCTAAGGTTATTTTCCCAATTATACACTAATGAAAACATAATTGTATTTTCCATCACTGCAATTAGATCCTCTTAAATCTTCTACATTGGACCTGATTTTCTGTTTCTTAGTATTAATACACTACTGCACTTTTAATAATAATAATGGATTAGTTTTCTGTAGTTCTTTTCAAGGCACTTTACATTATTGATCCATTATTCACACTCTCATGGTGGAAAACTATTTGTATCCACGTCTGCCCCAGGGCAGACTGATGGAAGCATGGCTGCCCCTCCGACCACCACCTAACATTCATACGCATTCATACAACAATATGAGTGACACTGGAGGCAAGGTAGGTGAAATGTCTTGCCCAAGGACACATTAGCACATGAACCACCAACCCCTTGGGTTATTCTACGACCCATTCTACTTCCTGAGTTATGGTCGCCCCAGAAGCCATGGCTGAAATGTTTACACACTGTGTAAAATAATTCAGTGATAAATTTTTATATTAATAATTCAATTACCTTGTTTTAAATTATTATTCCCAGCTTTCAATCCAGCAGAAAATTGAAACATCAGACAAAAATATAAATGCTTGTTTCCATGTCTTTGCTTTCAAAGAGGAGGAAATACATCAGGAAAGTAAGTTGTGTTTGGTAGTTTTTATCTATAGTTTTTACACAGAAGTAATTACACAGACGCTAAGAGCCTGGCAGAGTGTGATTTGTCTCATAATGAACTAAAGATATGTTTATATATTTCATTATAATATAAAAGATCTTGTGTTTTCTGCAATTTTTTTATTAAATCAGACACAGCTGGGCAACTCAAACCTCCAACCACTATATTATCTGTTTTTCATCCATGTCAACAAAACACAAAGTCCTGCAGAGTGAAGTGCACCGACCTCATAGTGTTAATGAGGCAGACTATAGAACAGGGCTGTCAACTCATTGTAGTTCAGAGGTCTTACTTAACACAAGTAAAATAATAGTGGGAAAAAAAAGCCATTATGGTAATGTTTACATCTACAAACTATCCTTTAAAAATGTGAATAACATGAACAACCTGAATGTCTTAAGAAAAATAAGTGCAATTTTAACAATATTCTGCCTCAGTTTATCATTTACACATGTGCATTAAAACTTTAACAGGCAGAATATTGGACAAAATGCATTTATTTTTCTAAATACATTTCTGGTTGTTCATATTTATTCAGGTTATTCACATCTTTTGTGAAAGGATTATTTGTAAATGTAAACATTTCCAGTATCTTCATGAAATTTTTCTTTTTTTACACTAAAACAAAGAGAAAACCGTGGGGTTATTTATAGGTTATTATGATTGTATTTGACCAGTTTGATCCACTTAAGGTCTGAATATGGAACCTGAACCAAAATGATTTTAACATCCTTTATTAATATGTTCAGAGTAATTTTTGCATTTCACAAATTCTTCTCTATGTTTGACACCTCTGCTCTGGAGAATTAAGGAAAAAAAAACTCCCTAGGTTTGAAACATTAATAACTACAAACCAAGGACAGGAAGGATACTTTATGTCACAAATGACTGTTCATTGCCTAGTGAAATATCTGTACTGAAACACCCGCTGTACTCCAGCTTCCTCCTACTATCCAAACACATGTCCTTTAGTTGGTGTACTGGTCTAAGTCGCCTCTAGGGTGAATGTGAAAGTGAATAGTTGTTTGTCTCTGTATGTCACCTGTGATGAACCACCGACATGTCCAGTGTCTACACACCATTCACTCAGTGTCAACGGGGATGGACTCCAACAGCCCCCTGAAAACCTGTAGAAGACTCAGTGGTTATGGAATACAAAGGGATGATTTTATTGAATAAGAGATCTACACCATCAGGGGTCTCAAGAGAACAACCAGCATCTGAGGGGACGCCACACACCTGGGCCATCACCTGTTTGAGCCGCTGTGTGTGTCGTTATTTTACTTGTTGAATTTATACTTGTACTTTTTTTTAAGTCTTGACCTGTCTTATAATTGATGTGTGTATTTTACTTGAGGACCTTACAGAACATAAAACCACATGAAGTTGCACTGTACAATGATATTTTGCAAAGTCTATAAAACCTATTCTATTCTATTCTATTCTATTCTATTCTATTCTACTGATTTGATTTGATTTGATTTGATTTGATTTGATTTGATTTGATTTGAGCTTGTGCACTAGATGTATAATACTTGTTATATACATTTCATTATATGTACACAGATATACGGTACATAATATAAAGAATTTGTTGTAAACACTATTTACATAGAGAATTTTACATAAACAATAGGCATAGTAAAATATACTTAGAAAAATATAACATCATGTGTACACATTATACATAATACATGAATATATACAACAATTTATCATTAAAATACAACCCTAGTAGCCTGAAAGGGAGTGAGAAGAAGTAAAATGTATTTATTCTCACCCCCAACTATTCTATTCTATTCTATTCTATTCTATTCTATTCTATTCTATTCTATTCTATTCTATTCTATTCTAATAACCATCACACAGATTGAGCATCATTTTGTGGGAAACTGTGTTATGATCAAAATCCACATGTAACCCTGTCAGCTCTTCTAGACACTCTTTTTATAGGTCGAGTCGTCCGCTGTCAAGTCCTCACATAACTCACTGAAGTCACATCTCTCTCCTGCCTCCCTCCTCTTCCTCTTCTTCCTCTCACTGTGTGCTGACAGAGCCACAACTTGTAGAGGTAATTCTAAGCAGGGAGGTCTTTAGGGAAAGATTGATTCCCCTCATGGAATGCTCTGCCCCTGGTTTCCAGTGTGATAGATGTTCTTTTATAGCCTGCCTACTGTATGAGGAGACAGAAATGGGGGTTTATAGCCTTGGCCTCAAACACATTTTCCTAAAATCTTCTCTTTTTCTTTTTCCTTTGCATTTTTTTTCCCAGTTTGCCGCTGGCGTTAGCTGTATGTCTTTACCAAAAAATGTCAAGACAACCTTTGTAGGAGGATGACTGCGGTTTTGATTGATCATTTTAAAAGTCTGTGCGGAAGCTCAAGAGAAGTGAAGGATGTAGTCATTGTCCTACACTGATTCAGTTATGTGCACACATCAAAACTTAAAAAAATGAAAATAAAAAATCTCCCTTAGTGTTGTGGATTAATACACACTTTAACTCAAAAAATGTACAGATAAAATGATAGAATGATAAAAATAAAATAAATTGGTGAACAAAAGGCAAAGAGAAACCAAAAAACTGAACACTCCAGAATATCAAAGGCAACAAGTCACCTAAAAGATAAAAAAAAAAAAAAAATAGAATAAAATGGAACAGTGGTAAGGTTTATGCACTGGCATACTGCAAAATATGAGGTCAGGGGTAATGGTTACTTTTATTCAGTATGTCAGCAGCATTCATAGGACTATGAAATACAGTACCCAACATAACTCACATGATATGAGGAAGAAAGGAAGGAAGGAAGGAAGGAAGGAAATAATTAGAAAACCAAATTATAGATGAACTATACAACTGAGCATTAACTTTATAGACATAACATTTCAAAATAAATTGACAGTTCATTCAAAAATTATTCAAAGTCTGGTCATAGGGGTGAATAACCATCAGATCAGGTTTCTACAGTTGTTTTCAACCTATGATAATATATTCAAATAGTTCAAACACTTCCTTTTGTTTTACTATTCACAGCTTTGACCAAAGTGGAAACATTAGACAAAAAGTACAAATGCCTGTTACCATCATTTTCAAATAAGCTCAAATTATTACAAAGCTTGTCCATGTGTTTCAAGATACCTCCTCAATAATGAATCAAACTGCTCTTTACGCCTGCTAATACCTCATCCAGTGGACATTGTTTTCCTTTGTTCTGAGTGAAAGGTTGCGGTTTGTGATATTTTTGCAATCCGTGCAAAACAAGAAACAAAGGATGCTGCTTTGAATAAATTTAGGAGTAACAGCTGAGTTTGCTAAACTTTGTTGTCAGGAGGGAAATTAAGACGCTGCACACTTCTGTTGTCTTCAACCTGAATTCTTTATGCAAAGACTGTTCCTGTGTGATGAATAGGAGGCATTTCGTCCTTTTTCTGGAGTCCATTAATAACTGTGTTTACTGGTTGTTAAATGATGCAGTTCTAGTTTGTGTTGACTAAGCACGTTTCCTCACTGGAGAGATCCATTTGTGCCTCATTGAAGGGACACATAAATTGTAAAAGTTAACACAATTCCTCATTATTGCCACATCTCTCTGTTACCGTACATGATTGATGATATTGAGAAATTCACTCCCACCGATAGGAGGAATTAGTCAGGCCCATAACCCTGTGACTGCTCACTCAGCATGGTTACAGCCCCTCAGATTTGGCTTTTCTGTTTTTTTATTGAAGATAATAGCATTAATTAATCGCTATTGCTCTCTAAAGCAGCCTGGAGACACAGGAAGACGGATGATTGCTGTGGTTTAATGAGGCGTCTTTAACTTTGGACTTACAGTTAGAAAAGAAATAGAGCGCAGACAGAAAAAGGAGGAAGAAAAGGAGAGGTGACACCTGTTTCTTTAGTTTTCACATCTATAAATCAAAACCAAGGGTCATTTTTGTCATATTGTATATGTTTGGCTGATAATGCTATTTAATACGAATAAATTGTTTCATCATCTACATCAGGGGTGTCAAACATATGGTCCATGGGCCAAAACCAGCCTGCCAAAGGGTCCAGTCTGGCCCCGAGGATGAATTTGTGAAATGTAAAAATTAACAGTCAAGGATGTCAAAATCCTTTTATCTCAAGGGTCACATACAGAAAAATTTGTAGTAGGTCTGATCATTAAAATGTCATCATAATAACCCATAAATGACAACAACTGCAATTGTTTTCTTTGTTTAAATCTAAAAAAAAAAAAAAAAAGGAAAATTACTTGAAACTGTTTAAAAACTATCCTTTCACAAAAAATGTGAACCTGAACAAATATGAACAACATGAAATGTCTCAAGAGAAGTTAAGCGCAATTTTAACAACTGGTACTAAATGTTTTGTGCTTTTGTAGGTCCACTGTGATCTTTAAGTTCTAATGTACATGTGTTAATGATAAACTGAGACATAATGTTATTTAGGGGTGTAATAGTACAAAAAAAAATTCAGTTTGGTATGTTTTTGGTTCAGACGTTTTTGGTTCTATACATTTTTGATACATTTTTGGTACAGTGAAGGAAACCAGTGAATGGGGGGTATGAGGGGGTGTGCTTCATAACTACCTAAAACCATAAGTGAAACTTAACACGCTTCAATGCGTCTGTGCCTCTGTTATACTCTCTGTTGTCATGTTTATACCCCCTTATCAGTGACTCAGCCTCAAAAAGTGTTTTTTTTATTTTTTCATTTTTGCAGCAGTGCTGAAACTTCAGCCACGGCAGAATGGGTTCTGCTTGTGGCCACCCTGCTGTGTTTGTTTTCTTCACATAGGCTACATGTATTTGTTCGGTACACCTCCGTATTGTATTGAAGGCCCTGAACCAAAACGGTTCGATACAAACAAGTACACCATAATACTGTTTATTTTTTCAATGTCAGGTTGTTCATTTTTGTTCATGTTATTCCCATTCCCATCCTATTTTTTAAAAAGATACTTCATAGATGTAAGCATCTTCATACTGTAATTTTACTTTTTCCCCTGATATTATTTTACTGGTTCAACATATTTGAGAGCATATTGATATGGATATATTCTGAACTAAAATGACTTTGACAGGCCTGATCTGCACGGTGCATCTCCCTTTACCGACATGTGTGCATTTTGACATTGACTTGTTATTATATCAACTCATCTCTAACTTTTATACTTTCTGTCACAATGATGCTTCATATATTTTCCTGTGATTCATCCAAAAGTACTGTCCACTGTAAATACTGTACTGTAAAAAAATACCGTCATACTGTCTATGAACCAAACAATAGTTAAGTCTGACTGATACTAGCTTTTGTAGTCTGTTTGTTGTCACACTCTATGAATGGGTTTTATATTACATTGAAGGTTCTACACCTACCGTGGATCAAGGTAGCTGTAGAAGCCCCCCTGAGAGATGAATCCACCAAAACATACAGAACAGATCACTACTATAACAATATCAATGCAGGACAATGAAGACATTCATTTACAATTATAATGATGTAAGAGCTTCAGAGGTTTGTGTAAACAGTTTCTTAATTCTTAATCTGTTTTTTTCCTTTTTTCCACAGGCTTCATCTACACAGGTGATGTAGTCCATCGGATGTTAACCGCAACCCAGTACATCGCTCCCCTAATGGCCAACTTTGACCCAAGTGTCTCCAGGAACTCCACAGTCATCTACTTTGACAATGGTAAAAACCTCTAAAAAAGAAACTCAAAAACACAGTTCTGTTTGTCTTATTTTGATAGTTTGTTACAGGAGTCAAATATGTAGCCATGAGCCAAAATCAGCCCGCCAAAGGGTCCAATCTGGCCCATGGAAAAAATTTGTGAAATGCAAAAATTACACTGAAGATATTAACAATCATGGATGTTAAAAATCATTTCAGTTCAGGTTCCACATTCAGACCAATTTGATCTAAAGTGGATCAGACCAGTAAAATACTAACAATAACGTATAAATAATGACAACTCCAAATATTTTCTCTGATTTAGTGGAACAAAGGGAAATTACATGAAAATGTTTAATTTTCAAACTACTCTTTTACAAAAAAATGTGAATTACCTGAACAAATATGAACAGCCTACAATGTCTTATGAGAAGTAAATGCAATTTTAACAATATTCTGTTGGGTTTGATATGTTTTGTGTCTTTGTAGATCCACTGTAATCTGTAAGTTTTAATGTACATATGTTAATAATAAACTGAGACATATTATTGTTATTATTACATACATTTTTCTTAAGATATTTCAGGTTGCTCATGCTACTCCCTCAACTGAAATGAGTGTAACACTCCTGGTTTAAGTGATAGAGACAGAATACACTATATGTACGCCCTCCATGGAACCTCAAATTGTTCACTTTCATTAAACTGTACATAACATGATAGTCTGTTTCTGTTGTGTTTTCGAAAAAAAAAAAAAAGCAAGGCTCTGATGTTTTACAAGATGTCTACTGTTTATTTATCACAAAAAAAAAAAAAAACTAAAACAGGCTTACATTAGAGCCGGTCTTTACTCCTTATTCCATCTGTGTGGTAAATCTTCTTGGTCATAGTTAGCCTGAAGTTTACTTTTGATCTGCTGTATCCCCTTTTCCCTGTTAAAATACTGCATTATATGTAATACAAACCCCACTCCCTGCATCCATTCCAGCTGAAAGGCCTGGAGTATTTCTGTTTCAGAAATGCTTTTCTTTTAATAATAAATTATGAAGAAGCATCTGCAGGAATGTGTTGTGGAACAGTCACTTACCTGTAAAATGTGGCAGTCAGAGCTGAGAATGTTAAGGTTACATTAAAATACTTAGAAACATTAAGATGCCATGCCATACCATGCGAATTGACTTTATTTATCCCACCATGGGAAAATGTCACAGTTAACAGCAGCAAAATGCAAACATACAGTTAACAAGAAAGTGCAGAGAAAAAGGCAGGAAGAAAAAACCCACAAATGAATGAAAATAAAATATAAAGAGAAAAAAATAAGAAATTTGGTATTTATCTAATAAATTTTGAATTTAACTTAAATATTATTCACATATGTACATTAACATTACATTACCTATATATTAACAGCCGCCACACAATAAACAAAAAATGCAGAAAATAGCATAGTTGTATTTTTTATGTTTATTATGAGATAGACCTTATGACATAGATGACATAAGCTTGTATTTGCTGGTGGACTCTTAACTGACTACTTTTTATTTGTAGAAACACAGGGGGGATGTGGTAAAAGGAGGCCATGTAATTCATTAGTAGTAACTCAGAGAGCCATCTGCAGTGGGGTTCTTTAAAAATAGCACTCCTCTATCATTAAATGATTTATGAGAACTGTTTCCTGACCTTTGTAACACTCTCCTAAATTCCACTCCTTCTTTTTAAACTAAATTGATGTCCTTCCCCACTCTCTGTACCTTTCCTTTTCCATTTGCAATGGCCGTTATCCATCACGTCAGTCATCGTTGTGTAATCCTTCTGCAGCAGAGTGACTGACCAACTGTGTGACCTTCTGCAGTGGAGCTCATCAGACTTTACCCAAACTGGCAGCCGATCGATTCTCACCCGGCCTGCTCTTCAACACACTGTCCATCAGTCAATGTCCTGCCAATACAGCACAAGAACTGCATGGCTGGGTGTGCAGTGGGAGAGTCAGTGCCTCCATTACAAAATGAAAAAAAATAGAAAAAAATACAAAACAAAACCTCAACACCAGATTGCGTACTGTTTGATGAGGCGTTTCCTTCACAGACATATTGTTTGTGCTCGATACTCAGACAGGGTTGTGGGAGTTGTGTGCACCTTCAGTGACAGAATTATTTATCTTTATTTTCTAAGTTTTGCAACAACAGAACTTTTTTTTATTTTTTTAAATTGATTAGTTTTCCAAAGAAAGAGTGACAACACATGCACTGTAAAATTATCCTGAATTTGATAGTGCATAATTATAGCATAGAGGAGTGTTTTAGCACCTGACAGACTGTGAAATTGACTTTGTTGGCAGTAGGAACACAGTGACAGCACTGAGGTAAAAATACCACCACCGAGCTGTAAAACATGTTTGACGCTTATTTGAACTCTGCTGTAACAAATTCACTGTACAAGACAGTTCTTTATTAATCCATTAGTCTTTAATTAACCCATAAAGACCCAGCACTACTTTTGTGTCAGTTCCCAAATTAAATTTTCTCTATATTTAACCTTTTTTAA
>JAPTGZ010000014.1:19600543-19612212 GCA_029814645.1 Fowleria isostigma | reverse complement strand
TTTTTTCATATAAACAAAAATGTGTATTTTTTTTTTTTTGCATATTACCTCCATGAAGTGAGTAATAACTAGTATTAGAATATGTTAAAATATGAGCAAACATCAGATTAGCAGCATTTAAAATAGATTTATTTCATTGTTTTCATATCACTTTCTGAAATTGGGTTTTAAATACATGTTTCATTGCTTCAAGAATTAAATAAATGGTGTAGCTGAGAGGACATTTTTGTAACTATATTAAAAAACTTGATTGCATATTATTTTATATTCAACATAATTAATTTGTTTTAGTGAACATAATATTAATATGTGCAACTGATGTCCATATTTCCTTTATGTTAATTCAACAACCCTTTTTTTTTTTTTTTCCCAGTGTACTCCGTGTGGAGTGTGTAATACTCAAAACATCCTCCAGGTGTCACTGTGATTCTCAGTGACTCCATCCTCCTCCAATCAGGAAGTCAGAAAAATGAACCCCACTAAAGACATTTTGAGGTTTGAGTTTTTGGTGAAAATATGAAAGATATGAAAACTTTTTTGGCATATAATAGTATGAGGCCTTCCTGAATATAATTATGTTAGTTGATACCACAAAATAGTTAAATTAAATCTGTAATAATTTTGAAAAACATGCTCCACCAAATGGTTTATTTTATTTTATGGTAAGAGTACCATACAATTCAATATCCAGTGGGTGGTACCAAAAAATATTATCATAATAACCGATAAATAATAACTCCAAATACTCTTCTTTGTTTTAGTGTTAAAAAAAGTTAAATTACATGACATTGTTTCCATTTACACACTATCCATTTACAAAAAAAAAATGAATAACTTGAAACATTTTAATAAGTGTAAATTTAAAACTATTCTGCCTGTTACTAAAGTTTTGTGTATTTGTAGATCAACTGTGATCCGAAAGTTGTAATGCACATGTGTAAATGATAAACTGAGGTAGAATATTGTTAAAATTGCATGTTTTTTTTTTTGTTTTTGTTTTTTTTAGAAAATTCCAGATGGTTCATGTCAACATTTTCATAACCTGATTTTACTTTCTTCACTGTTATTATTTTACTAGTCTTGGCATTATATTAACCCTTTCATGCATGAATTATGAGAACCTTAGATGAGATTTTTGTCCAGAGGGTTTTTGTTCCTCTTCAGGCATGGAATAAAGAAATGCGATTGAACTGTTTTTAATGAACCAATTGTTTGTGGACACCATGTGTTTAATTTTTGAAGCAAAGACTCATGTAGTTAGAAGAAAAATACTGTGCTGTGTGAAAAATATGAAAAAAATGATCTGATGTTTTTTCAAATTTCAACATACTATAATCCTAGTTATTACTCACTTTCGAGAGATAATTTGAAAAAAAAAAAAACCCAAAAACCTTTTGTTTAATAAAAGTGTTAATTACATTTAGCAATTGATTTACACTAGAATATGTTACCGTAGATCAGGTTTTTCAAGAACAGCAACGTTAAAGAAATGCTATGAACTGAAACCCATGAATATCCTCCTGAGACCCAGGAAGAGGAAAATTTTAGTTTTTTTTCTTTCTTTTTTTTTTACATTAAACAATTGTCTTGATTGGAAACTGTATAATACAACAGTTTTCACACATACATTTTTAAAAATACATTTATTTATTTATTCATTCATTTATCTATTTATTTATGGCATATCTTTTTCAATGGACAGTATTATTTAAGTAAAACTGTCAAACTTTTGTCCCTTACAGAAGACAAAAATGCATTGCTGGGTCTTAGGAGGAAGACAAGAGTACAGCTGTAGGATAGTTGTCCATTCTAGTGACCACTATGAATGAATGGGTTAAACTGTATGTGACTCTTGAACTAAAATGAGTTTGACAGCCCTGAAATAAATGTCTCATCATCCAGTCCATCCTGTTCCTCCAACTCCTCACAACTTTCTTTTCTTTATTGTTTGTTTTGTGGCAGGTACCATCCTGTGTGTATGTACCTGTCACCTGTGTCTGACTCAAACACCAAAACTAAACCCTGATGAGTTTTTGGTTTTTTGATGGGCCCACGATTCATGGTGAGGTAAAGGTGAAGCTGTGCAATCTGCAATTTAACCACTAGATGTCACTAGATTTCATCCACAGAAACAAACTTCAAAATAATCATGTATATCAGGGGTTCCCAAAGTGGGGTACGTGTACCTTTAAGGGTACTTGGAAGAAGCCCACTTGAACATTTTTGGGAAAAATACATTAAATAAGTCATCATGTAATGAATACAAAATAAATAATGAAACAAAAGCAAAAAGTGCTCCAAATAATCAGTACAATGATCCCTTCAACAAATCATACTCATATGTATAATCTGTCGATATATATAATTATGTGTGTAGATATGTGTGTATAGATGTACATATAACATCTCCCCTATCCTCTATCAGCATGTGCACTACTGTAAATAGTCTTTATAGACCTTTGATTTGCTCTTTTTTTTGGGCTCTGCTTTGTATGTATTCCGCTCTTGCTGCTGTAAATCTTGAAATTCCCCTTGTGAAACTAATAAGAAATATCTTAATGAGAATTAATGCTGTAATATAAAACATAATAAATACATACATTACATAGTTTTATTGTCAATCATCTTGTTTAAGCTTTGGTAACATTTTAAGAACAGTTCTATTTTATATTCAAAATCAGTTTACATGTAAGTAATTATCTTTTGTTGATGAAAGGTTCAATATTAATTGACCAATTTATTAATTTTTCTTATCAGTGAAAGAGGGCAGTTTTCAATTTATATTTTCCACACAAAATTTACTTTAATATACATATATATTAAATATGTTGTTTATAAAGTTTTGAAAATATGAAGACACCTTTGGCACAAGAACAAATTTTATCAAATTTGGCTAAAAATGTATATTTCAGTGGGGTACTCCACTGTAAAAAGTTTGAGAAGTGGGTTCAGTAAATGAATGAATGAATAAATGGTGTATTTAAATAAATATGACTCTCCATGGTTAGAGTTGAAAACATTTTTATTTAAAACAAACTGAAATACAGTACATGACCCAGACTAGACTTCACCACACTCACAAGTATCCGTTCCCTCCCTTTGTGAAATCAAGGTCAAAGCCATGTGCTTCAAACCTCGTAGCTGCAAAGAGTCTGGGGCTGCACGGTGCGCCCACTTCCTGTTTATGTAAAAACACCTCATCACACATTTGTGAAAAGCGTATCCTCGAGACCCAGAGGCACTCCCAGACAAGATGGACACCGCTCTTTCATTACCATTTTTAATTTTTTTTTTTTTAAATTCACCCACACCAATGAAACTTATGCGCCCCTCCTTTTGCACCGTTGTGGAGTTTGCAGAAGGTTATACAAGGTTCCAAAGTGACACGTGCATAGATCTGTTAGTTCAAGGAATTCTTAAAGAGGGAATCTTGGGTTAAAATCATGGGCAGATTGGCATCGTTTCATACACACACACAGTCCCTCAGACGCGCTGAATGGCATGATTAAGGCTGAGGATCAAGTATTATCTGTAGCATATTGGCCAAAATAAACCACCGAACCCTCAGGACAGACGCCATCCCTCTGCACCTCCACAAATCAACAAATAAGTACAGAAGAGGGTTAGTGCCACTGGGAAAAAAAAAAAAAATGTATATGTATTATATGTCTTTTATTATTACTTTGACAAAAAGGTAAGAATTCTGACTTATGCTCAGAATTTAAAGTTTTTTCCCCTCAAAAGTCCACCTTTTTCCTTAAAATTCCATCTTTTTTTCTCAGAATGATTTCAAATTATATTGGACCTTATTTTTTATTTTTCTAGTGGCCCTAACCCCCTCCGTAAACAAGAGCTCTGACATTACTTCAACAATATGCATCTATCTGAGGGAGGCCTTTTCTGATCCCTTTGTTTAAAATAACAAAATCTGTATGCAAGCGTATGTGCCAAAAAGGCTGCGGAGAAATAAAGAAATGTTTATATTAGGATGCAGCCACGCACACCTGCAGAGCACCAAAAATCTGTTAATACTAAACAGGTCTTAATGCAAACCAGCACCGCCTGCCTGACAGCCTCCAAAAAGCAAAAAAATAAAAACGAGAAAATTAAATAAAATTATAATACGGCATTGATGAAAAACATATTGTTTACATTTTAAAAACTGTTACAAACACAAAGCTTTTGTAGTGTTCATTTGAAACCATGTCGCAGATTCCCGGCCAATTAAATGCTTTGCTAAAACGCATTTTGCTTTTGTTTTAGGGCCAGGCTAATAAAAAAGTTTGCATGCCAACACTGTATTTAAACCATCTGGCTCAATAACATACATGTACAGGCTCATAGTTAATAGGAGGGGAGATTTTCAGTATTATTTACCACATTTTGATACGGCACCGATACGTTCTGATGTGAGAACAACCACCAACTGTGTAGCTTATGAAACTGACATCATATGTAACAGAATAACGGACAAAAAACAAGAATGAGAACTTGATGTAGTGTAAAAAACTGAAATGTGCACTGTAACAAAACTGAACTGTTGCCACTCCTGTCAAAATTGGTGTTAAAATACTGTCTGTAGATCAGGATCCCTTTGTACATCCTGACAAAATTTACCTGAATGTGAAGAAACTTATATGAAGGTTAACAAAAAAAAAAAAAAAAAAAAAAAGCTGCACCATAGTTTCCTGTGCTGTAATATTTATGACAAAAACATGATAAAGTGTAATGTGACATGATATGTATGTCGTGTTAATGGTCCTCGTCCAGTGCAGACCTGCCCTGGACATACTCTGAACTCCAGTCCAATGAAAACCTCTCTTCTCCTTCTTCTCCTCCTTTAGTGTCAGGATCCACCGTTCGTTCCGTAACCGGGTCAATAATTATCATCAGTTCTGTTCGCGGCGATCGGGAGACGCAGCAGCTCCACTGTAACAAGCTGTGGAAGTGTCAATGCACCCGTCGTGTGCGGTCTCAATATGTCAAGGTCCAACTTTGTCAATAATAAAAAAAAAAAAATTATAATAAAGAAATAAAAAAAACACTAACAATAAGCCAGTAAGGACAAGCTGTGGTGCCACCTTGTGGGTGGTGCAGGTAGTCAGGCCATCTTCGGCTGAGGGAGACGCTATCTTAGCCCCGCCCTCGAGGTCATCCACTCCAGGCCTTGGCATAAGCTGAAAAAACAACGGTGAAATATTAATGACCTGATGGATATGTGTCTGAGGATATTGGCAAAACATGCGATATGAGTGTACAGTATTATGATAACAATAATATAGTGACATTTCTCTTTCAACTAAAGTAATACAATTTCATTTACTAAAAAAATGTTCCTTAACAATGTTAAAATGAGCCAATTGTTTGTATGCTGACTCAATTATTTATAATTTAACACAAAATCCTGTACTAGAAATAAGACTTTTGTGGTATTTACTTCACCATGTTAGGATCCATAAAACAAAAGCGTTTGGAAACACTGATTGTTCGTACCTTTCCCCGATTTATTGTGCAGCTTCTTGAAAGAAAACACCACAGTACTTGGTTGATTCTAAATTACAAGCCATTCTTTGTATAAGCAGCTATTGTACAGTTATCGTTTTTAGCCCAAAAAGACCTACTGGTGACCAAAACTATCTACTCACCTAAAACATTTAATAACGTCTGTTCCACTAATCCTATCAATACATGTAAATAATTGGTGTAAAATGCAGTTATTCATCTTTTCATGGTCACTAGATATGACCCATTTGGATGTTCAGAGGCTCCGTAGTGAACGTGGAAACACCATGGTCTTCTACAGCATTGATTCACCAGTCAAACCCATGGAGTTGGATCAATGACAGTGGATGGAGACACTTGGTTTTAATGACAGTAACTTTTTCTTCAGTTTTCTCTGTTCTGACATAATAACTCTCAGCTTTACTCTGCATTTTCATGAACATCTGTATGATCAGTACATTAAATATAAGAAAATACATGACTTTCACTTAAAAATAAATGTAAAGGATAAAATTACAATAGATGGCAATAAAACACTTTAGAAAGAGTAAATAGAGAAAAAAAAAATAATTAAATGACCAAAAAAGCAGCACTGAGTCTTTATGTGTTAAACTTGATACTGCCCATTCAGTGAGAAAACGGTCATTTGAGCAACTTAAGACAATTCTCATATTCAGCTGTGTTGCATTGAAGTGTGTTTGGATGTTTGGGGTGTTATGTTGCTAAAACACTTGAATGAATAGGTGTGTCACAATTATATGACTGCCACATCCCATTTGGAATAAATATTCCACATAACTGTGGTTATCGTCTCCATTCATGAGTACAAACACAGTGAAGAGACACGAACATATTTATTATTATTTCCACAACATTTACTACTGTTTGGACATGTGCTTTCTTTATGTCATCTTGTTATGCCTGTTGAGTTCAATGGAGAATGAATAATGTGACTTAATGATTTCTTTTTGGCCATAGTTCATGTTTTGTTTCGATTTTGGACCTTGGTTAAATGTTTCAGTTGTGTCTGTATATTTAAGTTATCTCATCTGTCATGGAAACAGAAAGCTCATGGAAATAGAATTAATTTAATGCAGGACGTCTACGCCTGTTCTTCTTCATGAGTTTTAAGTGCATAATTAAAGTATTATCAGACATTCCCATGTGTTCTGGGACTGCCCCGAGATGCTACAATTTTGGAGTGATATCCATTGGACTTTGATATGTTTCTTTAAGGTTCATATTACCTCTGACTTTGTAAATTTGTATTTTGGTGATGTAACTGTACTAGAACAGAGGGCGAGTACCAAATAACTACAGGTACTTTTGGCTGCCAGCACGAAATCTGTTACAAGGAAGTGGTTAAATCCAAGTCCACCAACAACAGAAGACTAGTATGAAATCATCTTACAAATATTCAAAACAGAAAAACTGATGTATTCTATCAGAATTCAGAAGAATACATTTTATTGCATTTGGAACAAACGGATCAATTTTGTAACCAGTCACCCAGAATTTATATCGGTCCTCTGAAAAGGTCCCCATATATACAATTTCCTTGCATTTATATTATGTTTTTAATCATGTTTAAAGAACCTGTACTGTACCTGAACTGTAATACTGTTTATTTCTTTGCATATAAATATAAATTTTTTTCAAGTAAGAAATACAGAAACTGCACGAATCCAGTTTATATGTTTGTTTTCTACTTTTGTATGTATAAAGTATGAAACATGAAAAGGGCTCCAATAGAAATCCTATGTAAGAATGGTATTGTTGAACATTCTTTGTCATCTTTTTCAGTAAAAATAAAAAAAAGTATTATCAGACTGATACTACAGTGATGGTATAAAGCTAAACACCACTGATTAGCAGTTCTTCAAATTAGATGAGTAAGAATATCAACAATAACCAAACAGATTTAATGACTGTTATGACTAAAAGCTCCAGAGCTTCCATTAAAAAGCCTCGAGGTAAAATACTTTTAGTCTTACATATACACCAACTCCCTTATTAAAATGTTTGTCTTCTTTTTTTTTGCCATGTGGTTTTAATAATTTATCGACTCGGTGTTAAGAATATTAACGGAAAACATCTGGATCCATATTGCGACTTTCCACATGTTCGGCAGCTGGACAGAGTTGAGCTGCTGTCACGTCACTGCAGTGATTCACCGTTTGCTGACTCTACGGTTCGTAACCGCCGACAACCGCTCCAGCCTTAGCGTCGACATGGCTTTGTGTCTTACCCCTCTCCTGTAAGTGCACAGCAGGACTGTATGTGCCAGGGGTGGTCTTTGATGGAGCTCAGGGTGAGGTATTTGGAGATCTCGGCTGCAGACATACAGTCCTTCATATCCTGCTTATTGGCAAATATCAACACAGCTGCTTTCCTCAGGTCCTGGGGGAGGCGGAGAGGAACGTCAGAGAACAATGAAGCCATAACCCTGCCACCTTTTAAACTGCGAGCACTAAACAATCTAGAGGGGTGGAAAAGGGCCGACCCGAGCCCTGGAAAATCAATGTCCATTATTAAAAACAGGGTCAGCTCTGTGGAGTCGGTTTCCTCATGGCCATACAAGGATTTGTGGAAATGGGTGTTTACCTCGTGAGCCAGCATCCTGTAGAGTTCCTCTTTAGAGATGGCTAGTCTCTCTCTGTCTGTGCTGTCCACCACCAAAATGATGAACTGTGGAATAGAAGGGGAGGGGAGGACAAAAATTCACACTGAGCACCCTCTTTTTAAAAGCTATTTACAGCAAAGCAATGCGACACGGTGGGTGGGCATTTCCGGGCCAAGGGCTTCACAATGGATACTGGTAACTGCTATGCTAATAGCCCCTTCAGAATGACAGAGAGTGACCTTGTATGACAAAAGACCAAAGGCACGTTAACTCTGAGGAGATGCAAGGCACGGCAATTAAATCAAGGCAGCGACGCAGGAAAAGACCGAGTTTCCTACACAACTGAATGGTCGACACACGCTTTACCAACCTGACTGTGACCCAGCACACGGCTTTAAATATGCCTGTGACTGCTCGCCTCCAAGGGTGAATAGACACTTGAAAAGTTACTGCAGGATTATTAGATGACTTCTGGAGTAACTACAGTAACTACTGTGGCAGAGATTTATGGCCTCTAGCTTTCTCATTCACAAATTAACATGTTTCTGATGGGAAAAGAGGCCTAAACGTAACTCTGCTGAACTTAAACGCAGTCTCTGAGGAAATGTACCAATGCTAGAACCATGCTGTAAGCACAGAATACATCATGGAGATGAGTTGATCAGTCCATTAAGGAGTGGTATTTGTAGGACTTACAGCTGTGGAAAAAAATATTAGACCCCCCTTTGTTTTCTTCAATTTCTTATTCATTCATCAACTGAACAAATCACTGAAGAGACTGTAATGTGTTAGTTGGATATGTGTAGTGGAGGGCATTTGGTGGTGGAAGCGTTGGCTTTGGTGTGTAGTTAATGTGTGTGGGTTGTGTTATGTCAGATGTTTTTGTGAGTAATGTGCTGTTTTTCTTGTGGCTGTAACGGACAGTGGAAACAAATTTCTTATCAAGAACAAATAAACATCTATATATCTATTTAAAACTTCATATATGAGTATCTTCAGCTGACTTTAGGGGGTAGTAAACATAAAGCCTGTTACTGACCCAAGATGGGACAAGTCTATATCAAATACTGGTCTGAGTAAACTAATTGTAATGGCAACAGCAAGGTTTTTCAAAACAGTTTGAATCACAGTTTTGATAAAACATTTTGCTACATTTGTTTAGGTTTTTTTGTACTGATTTGTTCATTGTCTTACATACAGCCATGGACAAAATTAGCCCACCCTATGTTTTCTTCAATTTCTTGTTCATTTTAATGCCTGGCACAAGTAAAGGTACATTTTTTGGACAAATATAATAAAAACAAAAATATCTCATTAGAGTTTAATTTCAGAGCTGATATCTATCCGTTTTCCACGGTTTTCTTGATAATAACCAAAATCACATAAGTTCTTACATCAATAGCTATGGCACTGTACTGACAAAAACAGGGCTTTTAGACATTCCATGTTTCTTTTCTGTCTGTTTTAGTCACAGAGTACACACAGGAGTTAGTACTTGATTGCATAACCATTGTTTTTGATGACGTGATAGTCTAAAAATTTTTTCTATGACTATACAGATAGAGCAAACATCAGGATCACAGATGGAATTACTGACTTTTAGATAAAATAATCAGAAAATGTAAAAAAATATATAAACAAATCACTTATAATTGCCTATTTGATATGGCTAGACTACTCAGAGTCACTGATCAATTGGTTTGATATTCACTGACTTGTTTGTTAGGCATTCATTCACAGATGTGGGAACACTGTAATCCAGAAAGAGTGAATGGACGTAGAGATCCTTTTTTGCTTTTCAAGACGGCCAGAGAAATTAAGACCATGCATTTATAAAGACAAAAGTAAAACTACTTTTTTACTAAAATGAAAAAAAACCCCAAAACAAAACACTTACTATTGCTTATTTGACACATTTAGACTGCTCAGATTTACTGATCCGAGCCTCGGCTTTGAAATGCACTGATTTGTTTTTTAGTTATTCATTCACAGCTGTTTGGTTAAAAGCCTATTTGTAAGTCAAAGACATCCATTGTTATTCAACATTTTGCAGATTGTTTCCTTGGACAGTCTGTCAAACACTAAAGGGGCCATCCAATCATATTAACCTATTCAGCAGCTGCATTCAATTGAAAAAGTAGAATTTCCAAAGAGTCAGCTGTTACTTGAAGAGTATAAAAGTGCTCCAGCTTATGCGACTGCCCTCCTGTTCATCATTTCTCTCCTTTCCAAAAAAAAAAAAAAAACAGTGGAGGATGACCCTGGCTTTGCTTTTCAGACAGGCCCCTTTGTGGAACAGTGACCTCTGACTTGGGCGGCCCCCGCTGCCGTCTGTGCTCTGAACAAACACACCAGCTGCCGTGCTCAGAAAAATCGCTGCCGGACAATACCTCGGCTCCCCTCACACTCAGCAGAAAATACCATGAGATAGTTAGAGGTCTACGTTGAAAGTTGAATCCTAAAACTGGACCTGTACCTTCAAAAATGTGATTCAACAGGCTCGTCGGTGGTTAGAGCGTGTGCTTGACTCACTCACCTCTGTATTTGAGTAGTAAGTGTTCCACGACGACCTGAGAGACTCCTGCCCTCCTATGTCCCACATGAGGAAGTGGGTGTTTTTTACCACGATTTCTTCTACATTGCTTCCGATGGTGGGTGATGTATGAACAACCTCGTTCATTAGACTTAAAAAAAGAAAGGTAGAATGTGAAAATATGCAATATGACATAGAAAAAAAGATGACGGGTTAGATAAATTGAAAAACGACTTACAATTGGTAGAGTATAGTGGTTTTCCCAGCATTGTCGAGTCCAACAATGATCACTTTGTGCTCTAAAAAACAAAAGTCCATTAAATTTGTGATGTTGACAATCAACAGCTGGAAAATGATAACACAGACAACTTGATAGCATGTACAGTCGAAGAAAAAATGATTAGACCATCAAAAACAATCATTATACAATCAAGTATTAACTCTTTTGTGTATCATGTGACTAAAAAAGACAGAAAATAAAACATGGAATGCCTAAAAGCACTGTTTTTGTTAGTACAATGCCATAGATATGATGTAAGAACTAGAAGTGTGAAAAAACAGTTACAGCAATATATCACGATACCTTGACCTTCAATATAATATCGATATTTCAACCCTTAATATCGATGTTTCGGAAAAACAAAAGTAGTAATTTCTTTGCAACATTAGTTTAATTCAGTCGTGTGACAAACTTGATACATTTTATGTTTAATGCACTTTGTTTTAATACACTTTATGTTAAGTGTATGTATTGTATGTAACACTGCATTTGATTATTTAAAAACAATAAAATGGAAAAGTTTTCGATCACATAGTTTTGACTTAATTTGTCCTTTCAATTTTGTTCAGTATTATGTGATTTACATTTACATCACAGGGCTCAAATTACGTTATTTGGTAAAGGTGCACTGGTGCACATGAGAAAAAAAATACCTGCACCAAAAAAAATTTACTTGCACAACATATAATAAGTCTGGTAGAATCAAAGTTATGTCCATGGTAGGGTATTAC
>JAPTGZ010000014.1:19580554-19600443 GCA_029814645.1 Fowleria isostigma | reverse complement strand
GAAGTTCTGGTTTTGTTAAATTTTCAATTCTTTATTGGGTATTTCTATGGGTAGAGCTTACTTGCACCGGTGCAGACTGATAAAAAATTACTTGCACAGGGCCGAATTTACTTGCACCCACTTGCTGGTAATTCGAGCCCTGCATCATCTCTATTTTTACTTAGTTAACTGTGTAGAATATTGCAATATATCACAATATCATGATATATCGTGACACTATCGTATTGTGATCCAAGTATCGTGATGCATCTCGTATCGTGAGGTTCTTGCCAATACTCACCCCCTAGTAAGAACTTAAGTGATTTTGGTTATTATCAAGAAAACAATGGAAAATGGATAGATATCAGCTCTTAAATTAAACTAGCTATGAGCTAGTTTTGTTGTTATCATTATATTTTTCTAAACAAATGTACCTTTAGTTGCACCACGCATTAAAATGAACAAGAAATTGAAGAAAACATAGGGTGGTCTAATAATTTTTTCTGTGACTGTATAATTATAGAGAATACACTACTGTCAACAAGTGAGACGTTCTCCCTACATTTGCTTTCATTGTCGCTACACATTTCATCCCTGTACTCACAAAGACACTGGCCTTACATCTGTCCTCATACATCTTGACCTCATTTTTTTCCTCAAGCACAGCCAGACCTGGAGAAACATTTGTCCATTAATAAGACCATTTGAGTGCACTTTCCATCAGCCCTGGCTCTGACTGCCGTGAAGCAGGCGAGTGTGACAGGGTGAAGGCAGAGTCAGAGCTGACACGTAAATGTGAAAATACATCACTTCAGTGTTTTGACTTTTTCACCCTTTTTGGGCCTCTGGCTGCAGAGAAGGAAGGAAGTCTGGTCAGAGGGCACACAGTTCTGGCCATCAGGGTGCACCATATTGGGTTTGGGAGGATGATGCATGTCTATTGCTTCCTACGAGAGTAAGCTACCCTGTGGTGATAGTTTCAAGAGGAGCTATGGAGATCGGTGAGCTTCTTTCAAGCAAACATTACCAACTTGCACAAATTTTATACCGTGCAAGTCAGCAAACATTACCAGTTAACATTCAGAAGTGTCTGACTGTACGTGAAAGAGGTGAAAGAGGGCAACTTTAAAATCAAGGCAGTGAGAACCACCCGGAAAAGCTTTAGTATGCTGTGTGTGGGGTCTGGCTGTGGAACAGTTTGGGTTTCAATTAAAGCAACACTCCAACAGTATACAGCAGTTTAAATCAGGATATAAAGAATTGGCGTTAAAACAATATAGAGGTCATGTGGTGTGTTTTTTTTTTTTTACATCTTCTTATGTGTATGTTCTGTTCTTTGATTTTCATTTACTTTTTATTTTATTTACTGATACTATTCATTAGATATATTTACTTTTTTTAAAGTACTCATTTCAGTGCCTATAATCTGTTGTGTTTAATTAGTATTAATTTCTCTTGATTTGGTACATTTGTGTCCTGTACATTGTGTTAAAGTTAGTTTTGGTGATGAATTTTTACTGCTAATTTCTTCTACATAATTGCAAGTATACAAGTTCAAGTAGTAAAATTTTCCTTCTTCTCACTCCCTTTTGGACTACTAGGGTTGTACTCTAATAGTGAATTGACGTATATAGTAATATATTATGTATATTGTGTACACATAATATGTAAAACTAATGTCTATGTACAATTCTCTATGCAAATTCTCTATGTATGTCTGTGATGTGTGTACATATGATGAAATGTTTATACGAGTACTGCACAAGCTCAAAATAAACAACAAAAAGAAATGAAATCTTTAACAGCAGATTTTCATCCTTATCCAAACCCATACTGCAACAATATTATCCCAATATTAAGTACAAATACATGTTTATTTTATAATAGACTGCTCTTTGACAGTAATATCTTGGGCATTTTAAAAAAATCGAGTGGACTTTTCTACACTGACAACACAGTATATCCCACTATAGTCAATAAAGTGCTTAATTAGCAGCAACAAACAATTAAGCTCGACCACACTACTAAAAAATGATGCTAAAGCTAATTTTCTTGCAACCTGTTGACATCCTGTGTGTTTCAAACACATGTATGGAGCTTCAACACTATGTCTCCATTCCACTCAGGCCTGTAATCTCTTTAAGTGAGTGAAACTTGACACTGGGAACACTGTAATCCAGAATTAGTCAATGGACGTGGAAATCCTTCGTTGCTATCCAAGAAGGCCAGAGGAATTAAGACCATGCATTTATAGACACAACAGTAAAACTACACTGGGCAATAAAATCGGGAGTACACAATGCACTGTGTAATTCAAGCCGTAAATTCACCTGTAGCGTCGTAACATACTAGTAAACGTGGGAAAAACACATGGAATGCACCGTTTTTACGTTTGGCTGACTCTGGTCATTAAAAGCTTTTTTGTTTGTCGAAAAGTTACAGATGATTGTGCACAAAGCAGCCACCGAGGGAACACTTAAATGCAACAGTTCCCCATAAAACCCAAGGAAACTTGTGTATTGTGAGTGACAACACAACAAATACGCTTCTAGGGGCTTACGGCGACTTAAGGTAATCATGCTGGGTAACACACTGATAAACAGACCAGTCACAGTCCGAGGGGCTGATAGAAAACTGTACTTTAACCTGTGTGTTCTAGTCAAACATCGACAGTTCAACTGGGTCAGAAGCCCCTCGACAACAAAGATGTGTGACGACTTAAACCCCGGTCCTGCTGTAATTCTGGCTCTGCCTCCTCACTTTTATGCTAGTGAGCTAACAGTTCAGGTTATGTTCGGTTGAGCTAGCTTAAGGTTAGTCAGCCGTTAAGTTTTTTTGTTTTTTTTTTTAATCGCGTTGCCGAGCAGATACTCACCTTGATTACAAAAGAAGCTCCACAGTTTTGCAAATATGAGGCCCATTGTTTGAGTAAACCCCCGATGTCTGTCAGTTGACTAACGTTGACCAAGTGGAGAGGGCAGCAGCAGCAGCGAGCTTCACCACTCTTAAGTCCACACCGCACAATCCGAGGCTGGATGCGGCTAGCTAACATTAGCTGGATGATCTCTTGTCCGCAAAACACCTCACCGACCTTTTCAACGCCGACTCCATGCGTTTCGGCAGCATCTAAAACGCAAACGGCGTGACAATAACAATGTTTTAGAGTAACATTAATGTAACACCTCGTCGTTGAGTGTCTCTGGTGCCGTTAAAGCCCTCCACGAATCGTATAAACACAGGGTGTTAGTAGCAGCTCTGTCTGCCCCTTCTGCTGCTGCTCCAGTCCGTTAGCTGCTGGCACTGGTTTGGAGGAAAAAAAAAAAGAAAAAAGCAGTTCTAACCATTCAGTTATCTTCCGGTTGCGTGATGACGTCACAATGTGTTTTCGTTGGACGTTTCTGAAAATTAAACGGACAAAAAATAATAATTAAAAATAAATCTGTACTTCCAATTAAGCCATTCAAATTATAAAAAAAGAATTTAATTTTTTTAAATTTGTCATAGAAAACAAACTATTGAATGACGAGATATAATAAAAGAATATAATAAATACTTTTAATCTCATATTGTACCTCTCCATCGATTTTGCTCTAAAGTAACTGAACCTGTTGTTTGGTGCTGGTTTTCTGTTAGAATTTTTTCAATATAAAAAAAAATAATTTCTTGATACTTATTCGTGGCTGAAGCAGCAAACTTGGTTGAAACAGCCACTGTTTGTCCGTTAAAAACGTAAAAGTGCATTGATTATTTGAGAAGAACGGGGTTCTAAATAATATGGTGAATTATGTTTACATTTAGTGTGAGTTTCAAGCCAAAATATGATTGGACATTGTACATTTTAAAACAAAATGTTGTATCATTAAATTCATCGGTCGAGCGACAGTCATGTGACCAGTCAACAGTGACGTATGCGGAAGAGTTTATCGGGCACAGGAAAATCCATGCTTATATATAACGTGAGTACCTAAAAACGTTACATCTATCACGTCTATGGCACGTCTGTACGTCTAACTTTATATTAATGTTGAACATAAGCCTATAAACCTTAAACTGAATGTTTGTCTCGTAACGGCGCAAATGCATTGGGTTATTTTTGTTTATAAAAAATCGTGCTAACTAATAAATGTTACATTTAGGATTATCTGACATAAACAATACTGATCTGTATTTATGCACTGTGTGTATGAACGACTATAGCCATGATGACTGAATGTAATGAGCACATTATAATAAACACTAGTAGGTTTTAAACAACTGGCAGCAGAGGATTCCACATAGACCATTAGATTTATCATATGGCATCGTGTATTAAATTTATTTATTTATGTGTTTATTTACATGTTGTGCTTGCTCTGTCCCATTAATGACAAGAAACTTCCAATTGTACAGGTTAAATATTTGATAAGAAGAAGAAAATGCCAGTTTTTCCAAGAATTTCTCTAAAGCCAGAAGTTAGTGACCACCTAAAGAGCATCTTCTTAAACCAAGAGGTAGGAAATGAGTTTTAATTAATTAATTAATTAATTAATGTATGTATTTATTTATATATACTGCAGTCAAGCCAGCCACGTGTATATATGTCAGAATCAGAAATATTTTGTAATCCCTGGGGGGAATTTGTTTGTTACAGTTTTTTTAACATGGTTGAATCAAGGAAAGAAAGCAACACAGGACCAAAGAAAAATAAAAAATTATAAATAAATAATGAACATGCAAGAGCTTTACAAGTGAAATAGAGATTTATGGATATTAATAATAATTATTATCCTAAATGGAAATTAGAAACAGAATCCAGAGTGTCTCTAACCCTTAGAGGGAGGAGTTCTAGAGTTTAATGGCCAGTGTATGTAATTATTTATTTAGAATTCTAATGTTATTGAGGAAGCATAGACCTGAGCCCTGGGTTTTCCCTTGATTTTTGAAGGTCACCTGTTGTTTGGGTTCCAGTATATTGCTTAAGTTTTGGAAAGAGTTAGGTACATGATTTCAGAGTCTGGCAGTTCTTGCACAAGGAGATTTTGTGTTTTTGAATAAAGAAATATCTTGTGTTGAATCATTTTGGACCATTTTATTACCATCCATGTGTAGAAAACATTCAAAGATAAAAAAAAAGCATCCAACCTTTTTATACTCTCCACATTGATGTTGCCTTTATTTGGCTTAGGTAATTCCCAAAATGGTTTGGCTACTGTGTCCAAATGATGGAGAAAACTGTGCATGTCTTAAAAAAATAAACGTCTTCTTGTCTTTCTACTAAACCATTTGTGTATGCTTTTTACTCTGTCTTGTTTTACTGCCTTCAGCTCTTAGCTGCTGTTGGCCATCAGGAAGCAGAATCTCGTTTCCAGAGGCTGCTCATGTGTCTGTCACACCCTCCGTCATATACATGTGTACGGGCCAGCACTCACCTAGCTCCACTGGAGGACATCAGACAAAAGCTGGGAGAAGAGCTGAAAAGGGTGAGGCTGTAAAGGTGACAAAGGACATGTAGTCACTGCCTGAAGTATTTGTGTGAGTTGACATCCCACACTGGGGGCAGGGGCAGGAGTTGACTGCTCATTTGGAGCCATGTGTTGTTGCAGCAGCAGCAGCAGCAGATGTGCAGCTCATCACCAGAAGACGTCTATGCTCAGATTCTTCCACACCCACACATTCCAGATGTGCTTCTCCTTCCTGTGGATGGTCCGAGGTATGTAAGGAATGCCAGAAAAACATCCAACCGATCCGAATGAGTTACATAAAGTACGGTACACAGTCAGAGCTAAATCACTGGGATTTGTTAAACCACTGGACTGTCTGTAGTTCAAGCCAATCCCACATGGAATTTCATGGAATGACGACAGAAAAACAGTGATGGCAACTAAGTACATTTACTTAAGTACACATTTTAGGTACTTTTACTTGATTCCTGTATTTTCATTCTATGCTAGTTTATCTTTCTTCTTTGTTACATTTCAGTGGCAGATATTTTTATCCCATGACATTAATACTATCTTTCCCATCTAGTCCAGGACTCCCTCGAAAAAAAAGGTTCTTAGTCTCAGTGGGATTTTCCTGGTTAAATAAAGGGTAAATGGAATACATAAATAATACATATGAGAGCTTTAGTTACTTTTCTTTTGTATATTTTACTTTGTGACTAATATAACAAGTTTTAAAAGCATTATTTAAGAAGAAACCAGTGGTTTCTGGTCTTTTGAACCTCTGTCAAAAAGCAGTGTGGATCTGTGTAGGCTTGCATGTCAGATGTGTAGGAGGACAGCTTCCCCAAACAAACTCTCTGAATGTAGCACATAGTTTATTGCCAATAAATGTTCATATTTAAAAATGTTTTACTAAAATCAATGTCTAGGGAAAAAGTCCACAAACTGAAAGCAGATTTGTGCAGCACAACATTTTTTCACTTTCCTATTAATCATCTGATCAGCCCTCACATTTATCCAGTCATTTTGTTAAAACTAGCTCCACCTCCAGTAGCACCATTATCACACATCCATCAGCATCAATAGTCTGTATCACAGGTCAAATAGTAGGACCAAACCAGCATGTTTGATTTAACTACATTTTGTTGCTATCACATGTATGGTTTTACTTAAATAAGATATTTTATCAAGCACTTTTACTCATAGTTTTTACCTGGTGTATTTGTAGTTTGATTAAGTAAACAATGTGGGTCCTACCACTGTCATACCCAACCAACATCTCTTCACATGATTCTGAAATGATGTTAGATGTTTGGAGTGTGTGCAGCTTTTCATGGGTTTTTTGATCCATTGGCGATGTCTTCTTAGACCCATGCCTTCTTTTCTGTTTTTTCAGACCGGTGCAGAAGCTCAGCTCAGAGGTGGTGGTTGGTGCTCAGTGTGGCAACGCCGTTCTCAGAGGAGCTCATGTTTTTGCTCCAGGGATCATTGCGAGTCCGAAGTGTAAGACATACAGGACAAACATATTTTTTATGTTTGTCATTTATGTTTCTGTATTTTTACAACATTATGTATTCATATAATATCATGTTGAATGTTTACAATCTAATTGTCTGATGGCAGACATGAAGGCTGGAGATCTAGTTTCTGTCTTCTCGGACACTGAAGGGAAGTGCACTAGAGGAGCCACAAGTTTCCAGGGGTTGAAAGTGTTTGTGGGTAATGGAGTTGCTGAGATGGGTCGCTTCAGCATATTTTGCACAGATGAGCCTCAAAAGTAAGTGGCAAATAAGTGAAGCACAAGAATGCTAAAATACAGCGCTCAGCATAAATGAGTAAACCCCAACAGATTTGTCACTTTAGTTTTCTTTGAGAATCAACATTTTCTGTGGGACACTATACAACATAATTTTCTCAGTTAAGGAAATGTTCTATAAAACTCAGTTTTGTCCAAATTTTATAAAACTGTGCTTATGTTAATTGAAATATTGATTAAAATCTTACTTTTCAAAGGGGATGCACTCATTTACTGTATGCTGAGCGCTGTACATAATTAGAAATACCACATACCCAAAAGTCACATAAATGAAATCACTCTAACTTTTGTTTCTCTGCAAGCTACCCAGTAGTTATTAATTAATTTAATTTAATTTTTTTAAATCACTGGCAAAATATATTGTGTTGTTGTTATGACAAACTTAACTCTCAACACTTTAATAACTTACAAAATTATAATTATGTGTCATATATATAATTAATGGCATAATTCAGACAAGGTCTATAATTATTTAGTGTCTTGTCATTTTCTACTGCATTGTAAGGTTTTATGGGACACACAGGAAGAGGTGGGACTTAGGATCTCTATACATAACTGCAAACAATGGTGCACTACTTATCCCGCCCATACACATTCCAGGCCATTGTAACCTTAGAGCATTATGGTTGAAAGGATAATGTACACATAATGTATGATGGCAAATGTGTGTTGTTTTTTCCATTTAGGGGTATAGGTGTCCGAATGACAGAGCCACTTTATCAAAGTCCGTCTTTTGATGGTGTTCTGCCCAGCCTGGTCTTCCTACAGGTATTATTATGTTACTGTATTATTATATTCTGTCAGAGTAATTAATTACATAGAATTTTCTATTAGCGTCAGAATAACACTGTTCAGGTCAGTGTTTTTCAGCAGAATAGTCTCTAGCAAATGACAGTCATAGTTTTTAAAGATGCCCCGCCACACATATTTTATTACTTTTGCGGTAATGTCTGAAGGTTTACCATGGACTCTGTAACATTATTCATGGAAAAAAAAATGCCTTGGTTTCCAAGTTTCCATCCATTCTACCATGGTATAGAAAGCCTGCTGGAAAACTCAGCTCCATTTGTGCCAGGTCTTATGAATATTCAACATGCTAATCTGGTAGACTCTGATTGGCTAACAGCTAGCCAATGAACATAACACTTTACTGTTTTACTTACGGTCTGAGCACTGGTCATAGACTACTGCGATGGCACTGCTCCAGGCTTCAACAGCAACCTTAATGCGAAACCTCTGCATTGTTGAAGTTCTGTTCAAGTATAGTGGACAAGAGCATTGACATTCAGCCATCCTTGCTGTTTACAAAAACTGTCAGTGAGCCAGATGAATTCTGTGGGCGTGGTCTCACCTGGGGGAGCTCATGAATAGTAATGAGTTCAGGCAGTAACACGTCATACTGGGCATCTTTTCTAATTGACCTGATTTCTCTGCTTATTTTGTTTCAGTAGCAGTAGCAGACAGAGGAGTTAGGAGTTAATTTCAAATTCACTAATAACACAAACACTTATGGATCAAACATATAAAAAAATCGAGGTAAAATGGTTTTGTGGGGCAGGGCACCTTTAGCCAATTGCATAAATATAAGGTGTTGCTCATGTTTGTTCTCTCCTGTTCCTCCTATAGAACCTGCCCTCTGTGGTTGTGGGACATGTGCTCGGGCCTCGTCCAGGAGAACGTGTCCTGGATATGTGTGCAGCACCTGGAGGGAAAACCTGCCACATTGCTGCTCTCATGGGGGATCAGGTAACACCTGCAACGCTGGAGGCTAATGTTTGCTCCTTTAGGGATTAGACTAAACATTCAGGGGTTAAAGGAGTTTTGTTCACAGTTTAGTAAGGTTTTGTTTTTGTTTGTTTTTTTACATTTAATTTAAACATTTGTTTTTGATTTCAGGTTAGAGTTAGTTCTACAAGCACATAAATAATTTTGTTGTATTTGTATTTTGAGTAATTGACCAGTTTTAGTTAGTTTTTAAATTGAGTTAGTCTTAGTTTTACTTTTTCAGATTTTATAAGCAAAACCTTGACTTACAGATGCTGAAAAATGTAGAATCAATCAACCATTGTATTCTTGTACATTGTGAGAGCCTAAAATAGTTAAAAGTATTAGAAATTTGGTTGTTGTCCAAATACTTTGAATGTTTATTTGCATCTAGATTTTTGTTGAGGTTTCATGAAGTTCTAAAGAGTGATATTACATGCATTTTATACTATTTCAAGCTATATTTCTACAGGCTTTAATACTGTTTGATACACAGCAGCGTGTCAAGCTATTAGTAATATGATTATCATTGTTATTGTTATTCTTATTACTAGCTTATCGACTCATGGGGAGCCACGAGTTGTCGATGTGGTAGTTTTTATGCAGGGGAGAGCTGACTTTTGGGAAAAGATGTCTATATTTTATAAGTACTGCCATTAAAGTTGTTTGGTAAATCATTCTTTAAAATTTAAACCTAATATATTACTACCAATATCTAGGGACTGAAGTTAGTAAATGCGTCATTCCTGTTTTTAACTTAATTTCCCATTCTGCAGTGTGGTGCTGTGCAAGTTTCTTCTAACATACAAGGCTGCTTCCTAAGTCTCTCCCTGATAACTGCTTAGCAATGTGAAATAAATCAGTCCCTCCTGACTTTGAAAAAGCTCATTTTAAAAAACAAAGATATTTAATGTTGAAATGGGACTATTCCTCAACTGTAGGTGTCAAGATAGATACTTAAAAATGACTCACTTGTCAGAACCGCACAGATACAGTCAGACACACAGACAGACGCTGTTGGACCTTCCACTTTTATGGTAAAGATTATCATTACTAGTAGTAGTGATAGTATTATTATTATTGTTATTATTATAGTAGTAGTAGTAGTGGTATTAACTCCATGTACATGTTTGTGTTGTTTCTTCCTGTCTCACATAGGGAGAAGTTGTGGCTCTGGACAGAATCCGAAACAAGATAGATCGCATTAGTCAAAATGCCCAAATGTTGCATTTACGCTCTATCAAAATGTATTGCTTTAACAGTACAAAGGCTGTGAGCAGTGACCCATCCCAGGACAGTGAAGGTATGGGATGAATGCACTGTGTATAACAGTATTCTGTGGATATATATTAGTAGTATGTATGGCAGTAACACCTGTAACCTGATCCAGGGCCTCCGTTCCCACCTGAAAGTTTTGACCGTGTGCTGTTGGATGCTCCCTGTAGTAGTCTTGGACAGAGACCCAACATGGCCAGCACTTGGAGCCTTAAGGAGATCTGTTCATACCAACCACTGCAGCGCAAATTAATACAAGCTGTAAGTTCACCCACACACACTATCACTTCATCACCTCTTCGAGTGATTTAATATGATGTGGACAGTAACTGAGTTTGACCAGTAGATGGCAGCATGGGGCAGTTGCACTGCTGAGTTTCTAATTCCTTAATCACATAAAGGGAAAGTAACTGAGCTGTTGTTTTTGTGTGTGTGTGTGTGTGTGTGTGTGTGTGTGTGTGTGTGTGTGTGTGTGTGTGTGTGTGTGGTGTTTTTTTTTTTTTTACATAGTTTGATTTTTGAGTAGGTTTGTGGTTAAAAATGACTAAGTTGCTGAAATATGTCACTGAGAGACAAATGAGGATGTGATTCACTGGCACTGATACTGATGTTCCGATAAATTAGAATAGCTTTTTACACTCAAATGACTGTCAGTCAATGCTGTTTCAGGGAAAACAAGGAATCATTTGCAAATCTTAATCAATTCATGCTTGGTGGCTTGCCTTGGTCCCCCTGTTTTTGTCTGTGTGCACTGTGTTGTTGCTTGTTTTTCTTTATGAATGTCTTGTTTCAGTTATGTATTATGTTATCTGTAAGGTTTTTTTGTTTTACCTGCCAATGGGACTCGAGATGAAAATGAGCCACATGGCTATAGTCTTTTGTATTTATATGTAAATGTTCATTAATACAAACTGTCCCATTTTAAAAATAAATAAATCATTCATTCATGGTTACTGCCCATATTTGTTCTTCTGTTTCAGCAAGTATGATCCAAGCAGTATCTTTCATTATAGTAGCTTTTATGTGTTGTATTGCATTTATATGTTATTGTAGATATTTACTGTATATGGATGTTGATTAACTGAACAGAAAATGTAAAGGGTGTGGATACTTAAGCTTTAAGTATGTTTAGTAGCAGATGGATTACTACACTTACTACTACTACTACTACTTATGGATTATAGGCGATGCAGAGGACATTATTTATCCCGATAACATATAGAGCTCTGTCAGTATTTCCTGAAGGTTATTCTGTGTGCAGAATGCTCTTTTTGTAAGATACATGACACCTTTTGTACATAAAACATGTTGATGCTATGAACATGCTATGAACTATGTGACAAGGTCTTCATGTATTTATGAGCTGAAACATAAATCCACAGATGTTGTGTGTTTGCAGGCTGTGCGTTTGTTGAGGAAAGGTGGGATTTTGGTGTACAGCACCTGCACAGTGACACTCGCAGAGAACGAGGAGCAGGTAGCCTGGGCCCTCAGAACCTTCCCATGCCTCACCCTTCAACCTCAGGTAAGAGTCGTGGAAATGGATGGAAGTCTGCTCTATAATGTTAAGAAAACCTCAGCAGTGTCTTTGTTCCTGCTTTTCTCAGGAGCCTCACATCGGTGCAGAGGGCATGCTGGGAGCTGGCTTGTCACCTGAACAGCTGCGCCTCCTCCAGAGGTTCAGTCCCGAGCTGAACTGGGACCAGACCGAATCAGCTGTTCCACTCCCACACAGAGCCAACACAGACACTATAGGTTTTTTTATTGCCAAATTCCTCAAACGCTGACTGGAGGCCATGAATTCTGTTTCAGAACAGCAGCATCAGCGCTCACACGAGACTGCAGATCAGAACAATGGTGTTTATATTCAAACACTGTGTGCTTTGATGGGGCGGTGTTGACAAAGACACTCCCTGCGCTGTTTACAGCATCTGCCTCTTAACAGCTGCTCTCTGAAACTGCGGGCCATATAGGGATAAGCTTTATAAACACAGAGGGCAGGAGAGAGAGAGGAGAGAGGATGGGAGGGGGAGGCACGTGGGGATGGAGCAGGGGGAGAGACTCAATGAGTATTGGCAAGTGCAGCAGTGCTAGCGTCGCCATAACAACAGTGACGACACAGCTGCCATGGTGACAGAGGATTCGCTGGATCTCAGAGCGTAGATCAGGAAGTAGCGTGCGGAAAGAGGTCATAAGAGGTATTAACAATTTAGTGCCTTTTAGCAGCGGGACAACCGGGACCTCTAATTAGCACTTTGGCTTCAAACAGAAAAACAACGCTGTGCTATGTTTGGTCAATATGTGCATATGTCCAATTAAATTTAAGTTTTTTTTAACACTTGTTTGTGTGTGCACTTTTTATTAGTTGTCACATTATTGGGATACACTGGTGAAATGTGAAATACACATTGTAGTTCAGTAATTCATCCAATGAATGCAGAGGTATGTGTTCATAAATCTGCACTGTCACTCATTGATAGAATTTACGCCTACAGTCTCCAAACATGAGGCTGAATCTCCTGTTGTGTAGATGTTGAGGACCTTCACACTGACCTCGGCTCAGTCTTTTGTTTTCTGTGGGAATACTATCAGACTCGTATCAGTCCGTCCTCACATCTGTGGAAATGCCAGTAGTCTGCACCTCAGCCCTCTACAGCTGTGCATTTTATATAGGGGGACGGACTGGTAAAATGGCTGCTCCATTCATTGCAGTAGCTCAAGGTTTTCAAACCAGAATGTGATTTTTCTTTAACAACAGTGAAAAGATCCCGGGATCACATCAGCTCAGTCTGCGTCGTTGGGAGTTGCTCGTTCAGGTTATTTTGGAAGCATCTGTGTGTGGAGAACAAAAAAAAAAAACCCCAGCAGTTTCTTATTTTAGATTCATCCCCTCAGTATTGTCATTCATGTCGATGTTGTCATGACAACTCAGGAGGCATGACGGTGAGTCTACCTCAATTTTTCAGTAGAGTTTCAGACAACTATTTATAGACACTACCTTCCTCCTGAGTCTTCTGACAAAACACACATCAAAATCTTCTCCCCTGCATCAATCCTTTGTTGCCAACTTTATTCTTTATATTTATGCATTATGTACATACACATGTACACTGTTAAAAAATCTGTAGTGCTACAAATGTAGCATAGAAATGGAGGAAGTACAATTTTCAGGCAAAATCAAACTAAAGTGAGGGATGGGGTGGGTGGAAATGTAAACAGAGGGACAGAGTGCATTCAAACCTATGTAATAAAGTCTAGTTAGGTTTCCAGTATCATGAACACAATCATGATATCTGCAGAAGTTTAAAGTTGATCCAACCACCACAGTGTCTCTGTTAACAAGCACATGAGTAGGTGTTGGTGTGTCTGGAAACATCTTTTACACCATCACTTTGCGTTAATTAGATCCTGTTTGAGAGTCAGGGAGGTGGCTCAGGAAAGAGAGCACATGACAAAACGACTGTCATTGTCTTGGTAAACATTAAATTGTTTGGATTAGCTTTTGCAAATTATTTTTAGGGAGGAATATACTGAAGAGGATATCCAAACTTAACATTCTTTATACTATGAACTGGGAATTAAAGTGGGAGTTCAACAACATTCATTAGAAAAAGGGGTCAGACTTAATAAAAGATTAACCTAAATGGAGGTTTGGTAGTAGACCAGCATTAAGTTGCAATGTTATATCAAATTGCTTTCACTTGAAACCAATGTGAATCAGTAAAAGTGCAGAATAAAGGGTGTATCAATGTTATAAAATGTTTCTGGACCCATACAAAGAGAACAGTACTGCATGTAAGAGAGGACGTTATTGAAGAACTCTTTTTGTCTTGTAAGGCAAGACTAAGGTGCACCTCGAAGGAGGCATAAATATGTCTGAATGTCTAAAACCATGGATGCAGAATTAAAAAAACAAAAAAACAAAACGGAACTACGCAATAAATGATGAACATAAAATTAAAAAGACCTCTGCAAATACAGCATCAAACTAAGTTTAGTCAACCATAGCTGTCAACCCCAGCAGTAGTCTGAAGGAACAAATTATTCAAGTGGTAGCAAGCAAAAAAAACCCAAAAACAAAATATTAAAAACATTAAAAATTAAATTGCTAATCACAGAAAGCACAGCTCAGTACAGAAAAAAATTCTGCTTTCGTGTCATGCTTTGTCAAACACAGGTTTAAAATATGCATATTTGAGAATATTCATGCATATCCACACATAAACAACGTCTATGCATAGATACACACATACATATATATATATTCATATATATTTATATATTTATATTTGTATCTATGTAATCAAAATCCTGTCAATTAAAAAGTTGCAACAGCATTTACAAAGGACGTGTACATAAATAGGATGCTGTGGTTTCAGGGCATAGCAGCACGATGGGACAACAAAATGGTCTTTAAGAGGAACTGAGTCCAAAAATCTTCCCCTCTGTGTTTTTGGAGGAATCGTGGGATTTTGGTCTGTTACTGGTGGATGTACGAGTCTCTGGCCCACTCCCCTGTGTCACCCCTCTTTTTGGGAGCCACCTCCCCCTCTCGGTCCCTGTCTCTGTCCCGGTCGTAGTAGTGATGGTGGTGGTCACGCGTGGGTCTGTGGTGGTGGTGCGAGCGCTGCTTGTTGCGTTCGTTATGGTCCTGTTCACGCTCCTTGGACCGATGGTGTCCCGTGCTGTGGCCGGCCTCATCCGCCCCACGGTGATGGTGGTGGTGGTGGTGGTGGTTGTGGTCCCGGTGGGGCAGCGGCTCATAACGCTGTTGCTGCTGGGGATGGCCTTCCCCTAGATCCTCCTCCACCTCTTCCTCTTCCTCCTCCTCCTCCTCCTGGTGGAGGAGCTGAGTACGCTGCTCCATGTAGGTAGAGTCTTTGCTCTCTCTGCTTTCTCTGCTCTCGGGTGTTTCTGAGTCCAGCGTCTCCTGCCGGGACAGGCCCCTGGCTCGGCTGCTGTGGTGGTGGTGGTGATGGTGGTGATTGTGGTGCTCAGTCCTGGTGGAAGACGAACGGTGGTGGACGTGCTGGGCCCTCCTCGATGACTCGGTCCGCAAGGGCCTCTCCTCCTCGATGCCCTCTCCCTCGGCCTCAGCGTCTGCGTCCCCCTGGTCCTGGCTCTGGTGGTGGTGGTGGTGATGGTGGTGATGGTGCTGGTGATCTTCTCTGGAGCCCTTTCTCTCCACTACTGCTTTATCTCCTTTCTGCTCAGTACCACTGCCCTATAGTCGATAAAAAATATCAGTCAACGCAGGATCATGGATTTGTATCATTGTCAAACTATACAGTGCATAAATGAGCACACCCCAACAGATTTGTCACAAAACATCTAGGTTTCTTTGAGAATCAACATTTTCTGTGGGACACTACACAACATATCATGTTTTCAGTCAAGGAAATGTTCTATAAAACTCAGTTTTGCCCAAATTTTTTGAAACTGTACTTATATTCATTGAGATATTGATTATAATGTTACTTTTCAAAGGGGGTGCACTCATTTATGCTGAGCACTGTATATACATATATATGCATATACATAGTGTGCATATTACTACTACTACTTTATTATTACTACTTTTCTATGTTTCTGCTGGTACTTTCTAATGCAAATTTTCATTTTTTAACAGTTATTTTATTGCTGTCTTTCTTGCAGTATCTTGTGTTTATATTCAGTGTTGTGCTGCAATTGGATCAATACAATTCTAATCTAATCTAATCTAATCTAATCTAATCTAATCTAATCTAATCTAATCATTGTATTGAATTTATTGTAATCCAATCCAGTCCAATCCAATCCAATCCAATCCAATCCGATCCAATCTAACAAACATGTGAAATCAACCACTGCAAACACACACACACAACTCATGCAGATTCATAGTACATTTTGTGGTACATACATTTCATAGTACTTCTGTTGTAGTTCTACCTCACTACCTCTCAGATGCCAAACCATGTGCTTTTTATTCCACTACATTCTGCTTCAGTCACTTTTGAGATGAAGATTTAACACAATAAATAATATACCAAGCTTTTAGGGACATTGTTAAAGATTAAACCAGTAGTTTCCAACCTGTGGGGCTTGTGTCTTTCAGATCTTTCACCTTTCATTTGTCTTTGAGTTGTTAACTCCATCAAACAGTGATTTTTCTCTCTGACTCTCAGAGGATTCATTCACTTATACTTTGTAATCATGAATTAGGTCACCAGGAAAAAAAGAGGAGAGAATCATCATGTAATAAGGCCTCAGATTCATCTAGTGTCCCTTTATGTAAAACTAATGCTACAATCTTAATTACCTGATGTCAAAATTAATCATATATCAGTCAAAAGCATTTCTCTGTTTATTTTTAAGGATATTTACTTGTAAATGATTGTATTTGTACTTTTAAGGTAAACAATCTCAGTAGTTCTTCCACGACTGTTAACACCCCGCCGACTCTGATCAGCGCGTAGGTTTATATGTACATACATTCACAAAATGTGGAGGCATAAGATGTCACACTACACCACAGTCTTGCTTGTCAACCTTCCATTTCAGGTTAACAGATACTTGAGGGCAAATGTCTTAAAGGAAAAGGATGACGTGTGTTTGTGTTCAGAACACAAGCAGAATCACCTGATCAGTCCAGACCCTTTAGCCAAGACTTCACACTGACTCACCACACAAGTAACCACAAGTCAAGCTTATTCCTGATCTTCTGAAAATTCAGCAATTTCCTCATTTTCAGTCTTACGGTTCCCATTGTGTTAGCAGTGAACGGAGAGAGGACAAATTAAGAGTGAAAAATAAATACGCTGCATGTGAAAGTAATCATGTTATCTTATCAATTCCTCTCCATCTCCATCTTCTATTCAGCTCTCTCTCATTGGAAGTACAGTACATCCTCCTCTTTTCCACCGTTTTAACCTCTAGCGCTGCTTCTTGTCACCTCTCGTTCTATTTATAGCAACAGCTCCTCCACCTTTTCGAGTGTAGCATCCTCTCGTACCTGCACACCAGGGACGGGGGCTGTGCTGGAGGGCAGGGGGGCTGTGGGCAGCTTTGTTAGCAGTGGGTCTGGTGGACTTGAGCTGGTGGGGTGAGTGCTTTTCCAGTAGGCCTCCAGGTAATCGGCCATGTGCTCACATGCGTCCTCCAGCTGGTTCTCATCTAGGATGATGTCAAACATTTCCTGAGACAGGGAAAGGCACAGTCAGAGTTAAAGGAAAGCCAAAGGATACACGGCAAGGTCATGAAAACAACATGGTCTGTGACACTTAAGTATGATTTCCAAACATTTGTTCAAAAGAAAAAGTATTCTAGGAATGTTTTGAGAGAGAAGAAAAATCCTACTCATATTTTTATACAGAAAAAGGCAGAGCTGTTTTGGGGAAAACTGAAAAAGACAATAAATAGCATAGGGCATTCATTCTGAGAAAATCTTTAACAGTAATTCCCAAAGGATATATGCTGCTCTTTGAATTACATTAAGCCTTCATTTTCACAAGCCTGGATGCTTGCTTCATTTTGTGAAATAATAACTAAGCAGATTACAGATGAACTGAAATAGAACTGGCAGGCAATGATAAAGCGCCAAAAAAATCTGACTTATCAGATGTGCATTAAGCTCAGAGCCAAAACTATCTCTAAAGGACAAAACAGGGTTTAAGTCAGCACCGATTTGGCTCAGCGGTGGGTACTCACAGGAGTGCACTGAGCCAGTTTGTCGGCTGCCACCATCTGGACGTTGAGGTGTTTGGCCTGAGACTTGCCTCTGGACTTGATGAGCCTCTGCAGCACCTGAAAGAACAGACCGTTTATAAGATACCTGTTATAATAAAATGATGCACATTTATAATAAGATGAGACTAAAAAGTAAAAACTAATTCTCAAAGTTGTACTTCTTGTACTCTCAATTTCTGTGTCAGTCTTTTTATTGTGAAAATCTCTTTTATAATTATCATCAGCTCTTGGTCCTTCATCTAGTCCCAAGTCCTAAATAGCTTTTTTTTTTACTTGCTGCTAACAATATTAGCTCATTACACTTTGATCTCTGAATCTTACAACTCACAGGGATCTTACATCCTAGTATTTGTTGTAACGTTTCACACATAATTTATCATATATTGATTCAGGCTTACTATTTTACAAGGTTGTTTTAACTGTCATGTCACTTTTTGCTAATTGCTTAACATTAGCGCTAAACCAATTACTAATTGGGTAATAATGTTTTAAAAAGTTCCTCAATGTAAAATGAGAAATACATCAATAAGTCACAAATATTTGGCTAGTGTCATCTATCTATTCAATACGCGCACACTTAAGAAATAACAATGAACCTTTTTATTGTTTTAAGTTAGCTTAAGGCACAAGAGTAGAGCCCTCATCTTTAGCATAAATTCATATAGCACTATTAACTCAAGCAAAATACAGCATTTTTAACAAACTGCTCATATATAACTTAAATTACACCAGTATTACATTAAACAAATTAGTAGCTCTTTACATGAAGTGTATTTAACATCATTACACAAACTATATTAGCAATTTACATAATGCAAAAAAATGAACTGTTAACTAGTGCACTCTCTGTTAGCATGCTAATTGCTAACAGTTTTCTCCAACATAGACTATAAATAAATCTTTTATTATATGTTGATGATTCAAGGTGATACCTAAATGATGAAACCTTAGTTAATTTTTTAGAAGTTAACACATTGTTGTTATTCTTCCTTTACATGAGGTGTCTGCAGGGTGGCATTGACAACAGGTGGTAATGGGTATTTTATTTTCAGTGAAGTGTGATTCACACTGATGCCACTTTGGTTTTAAGCATGCGTCTCATGCCTCCCTGTGCTCTTTCTGATTCTCTGTGTTTTCATAATTTAATTGATCACTGAATCATGGGGCGTTTTTTTTTTTAACATGCTGAAGGTCACAGTGATGACTCAGATCCCTTGTGTATTCACAGGCTTCAGGCGAGCAGTCACGTCTGACATGTCGCATTCCAAGTCACGGCCAGGGAGAAGCTCAGCGACACCAACACGACACCAACAGTGACGAGGCTCGGTTAGGATCGAGTCACAACCACCAAAGACAAGTAAAGCTGAGATCAGTCATCACTCTAGAAGACTTTTGCATTTGTTACTTTCTGCACTTTATTTCACCATCAACTAAGTACAACCTTGTGGTACTTCTACTTTAATCGAGTATTTCAGTTTTATTCATACTTCTCCTTCATGGCATCTAAGAGCTAACACTGTCTTAATCCACCATGGTACTTTAGATACTTTAGATAAATTTAATGCTCCTTCCTTTTTCCCATCAGAGGAAACAAATGTGTTGATTCTGAATGTTTGTGATCAACACAAGGATTAAGCACTCCTTTATATGCTGAGAAAAGGCTGCGTATTTGTAAGCTAAATAAACTCTTAAAAAAAGACATGGATTCACTATAAAATGCACTAACAGATGAAAACAAGGCTGTTTTTCTGAGATCAGGAAAAGCTGACATTTTAGAGACGTAGTTCTCAACGGATGATAGTCTTAGAAATTAGAAGAATTTCTGACAATAAAATCTATCTATCTATCTATCTATCTATCTATCTATCTATCTATCTATCTATCTATCTATCTATCTATCTATC
>JAPTGZ010000014.1:19533000-19554004 GCA_029814645.1 Fowleria isostigma | reverse complement strand
CTACCCCACCAAGAAAACCCTGATCAAAAAATGTTTTATTTTCATTTCTTATTCCCTTGGGTGAGTGATTTATATATAATGTATATATATATACATTTTTACCATACTTACAAATATCAACTGTGTCAAAAGTTACTTACTAAGTTAATTTTTTCAACATATTTATGATGTACTACAACTAATTGTTTAATATTTGCAGCAATAAGTGAACAGAGGTTTAGATTTTACAACAAATAATCCATTATTTTATATTGACTTAATTTTTCTACTCTTACCGTAAAGCCACAAATCAACCATTTAGTTTGGCATGTTTTTAAAAAATTATTACATATCTAATTGAAGTTTTTTTTTTTTTATGGTATCAAACAATATAATTTTGTTCAGGAAGGCCTCTTATACTACCATATGCAAAAAAAAAAAAAAAAAGAAAATTTAATATCTTTAATATTTTTACCAAAAACAGTCCAAATGTCTTAAGTGATTTTCTTCTTTCCTGCCTCAGTTAGGTTCAGATCATTTCGGTACTCCACTTATTTAAATATAATGACTCAAAATGTGCTAAACCATATGGTCGAGCAGGCAGTTAAAAGGTTAAGTCCAAAATGAAATGCAATGATGTTTTAAGGTGAATACTATTCACAGAGCATACTCCTCTAAGCCTCATCAATACATCAGGTATTAGTGTTGATTGGATGTATTTGGGTCCATTCCTATTTCATGTCCCAGTGGAAACGAGTGCACTATGGAAGTAATTAATCAGATGAGTCCAGGGCTTTACGGAGGGACAAGCGTCTCCTTCGCTTGTTCACCGATGCCTCACTGAAACACAACAGGTGTGAAGTGATAAACTATAAGAGTGTGCGGCAATAATTCATTAGTGAAAGTCCTCCTGGAGTCTTCTCTCCGTGCAGACACTAGTGTAAATATCCACTGGGCTGATGGCTGGAAGCTGGTGTGTGTGTATGTGTTGGTGACATCTCCACTGACAAGATCATCCAATCCAGTGGGTGCACCGCCAGCACTCATAAAGGACACAGCGCCCTTGGTGTTCGCATGCTTTGAAGTCACATGGATGGTGGAAGGTATAAGATCCATTAGTACGAGTACATATGTAAGGGTGGTCTCATGGTCCTCATGGGCCGCTGCCTCTTTCCTCCTCCTTCCCAGCTGCTCCACCCGCCTTTATCCATCAAGGCCGAGTGTCACATCATGTGATCTATCGGCCTAATTGTGTTTTACAGCCAATCACACATACTATCGGTGTAGGATTCTATATATAATGATACCTTTACACAGCTGGGGATGGTGTCGGGAGGGTTATTTTAGAAATGAAATAGGATTTATGAGGTCATTTAGATATTTTAGTAAATTAACTATTATTTTCTGTCTACTTTTCTAACAAATGTTTTACCTGGAAAATAGGGCTGCAAAATTATATAAGCACATACAGTTTAACCCAGGGGATGTAAACCCTGAATCACTGTCAAGTCTTTATTACAACTATTTCTACATGACTTAAATATAATTTAATTTCCAGCTGAAAATGGTCGTCTCCATGTACCATAGACTGATTTTATCTCCCTGGATGAATTTAACCTGACACAAACATCATTATTACCTAAAATGTTAAATGTCACATGATTATTTCTTTAAATAATCTTTAAAAAGCTGTTTTTTTTAGTCCTCAGCAACAGTTGACAAAACCAGATGATTATCGGTTTTTTAAACAAATGTTCTTTTATGACAAGGAGTTGAATATTTAAGGAAATAAAACATAGAAAAAAATATTTTGCCTGATACTGTAAATAAAATAAACCCAAACACCAAATACAAATACATATAGTCAATATATACACATATTCAGTCATGGAAAAAATATATTAGACCATCAAAAGTCAACAAAAACAATGATTATGCAATCAAGTACTAACTCCTGTGTGTATTATGTGACTCAAACAGAAAAGAAAATATGGAATGTCTAAAAGCACTGTTTTTGTCAGTACAATATCATAGATATTGCTGTAAGAACTTATGTGATTTTGATTATTATCAAGAAAACAATGAAAAATGGATAGATATCAACTCTGAAATTAACCTCTTATGAGCTATTTTTGTTGTTATCATTATATTTGTCCAAACAAATCTACTTTTAGTTGCACAAGGCATTAAAATGAACAAGAAATTGACGAAAACATATGGTAGTCCAATAATTTTTTCTGCGACTGTGTATGTATTTAATGGTAACCATCACATTACAAAATATATCAAAATAGTTAACATTGACATTTTTGCCCTGCCTGATACTATTTAAAAGCTTTTATTTCCCCTACTTTAATTTCATTTTTTTTTTTTCCCCCTCTTTTCATGTCTCTTTTTGATCTGCTTGATTCAATACATTTGTAAGTACTAGTGTGTTGACTCGTGGGGATCCACAGATTCTAGATGTGGTAGTTTTTGTGCTGTTGTGTATTCTTGCATGTTGTACTGCATTTGTTCAGTAGGCACCACCACAGCATTCTGGCCATAGCAACGTGACTGGGAGGCCATTGAATTCCAAAATCACTCACATCTCCCAAAATATTAGTCCTATCAACTTGGCCTTTTCACTAGTCTCTTCTTGGACCACAAACATATAAGCTGGTCAAACTGCAGCAGTCAGCTATTTCCGGATTTTGTGTGAATCCCCGGACACGCATGCACGCACGCACGCACGCACGCACGCACACACACACACACATATGCATGGAGAGGCCACTTGGCTTTTATCATATAGATTGTGTATTTTCATGTCCAAGTCTCTCCTTGAAAATGAAATTTCACTTCCAGATTAAATAAAAGTTAAATAAAGATGTTAAAAAAATAAAAACATCTGTCTTGTGCATTTTTCTCCTTTTCTATTTATTTATTTATTTATTTATTTATTTATTTTTAAATCTAAATGACTGGAGTCTACATGTAAAGTATAGATTTTTAGATTCTTCCATTGACAGTGCTGCGAGTATTCTTATTATAAATATGCTTAAAAAAAGAGGCAAAGCAACAGAATGAATATTATATTCTACATGGAAGATTTTTACCTAAAAAAATAATTAAATAAAACCTATGTAATCACTAACATTTTTTTTTATGGTAACAGATTTCACCTATTTGTATTTTATATTTGACTGGACTGTGACGCTGCTGTTACTTTAACTGGTTCCTCCATCTCTTGGACCAAACCCATGCTCCTGTGTGGTTGTTACGTAACAACGGGCCTTCATTATGGATGCCATATTGACTGCAGTGAGGGGAGGGAGAAGGACGGAGGTAGAAGGTTAAAGACTGTGGAGAGGGAATGGAGAAAAACATGAAAGTGGACAATGACAGAAAGACGGAAGGAAACGTAGACAAGGAGGATGAAGAAGGAAGAGAATGAAATTTTAAAAAAAGGAATTTTTAGTTTATTTATTTATTTATTTAACCCATAAAGACCTGAATATCCACCTTCAACCAAAAGCATCTACTGATTGAAAGGGTTTAATAACTGTTGATTCATTAATCCTATTAATAATGTAAATAATTGGTGTAAAATACAGTTTGTCATGTTTTCTTGGTCATCAGATATGACCATTTGGACGTTCAGAGGCTCTGTCGTGAATGTGGAAACACCTTCAGCTTCTATAATATTGATTCACCAGTAAAACACATGACAGTGGATGGAGACACTTGTTTTATGTTCAACTGATTGATTTGCTAAAATAGTGTTTTTGATATAATAACCCTCAACCCTCAATATGGAAAAATTCCTAATTTGCACTAAAAAAAGAAAAAAGAAAAATACAGAAGATAGTAATATAACAAATGGTGATAAATCACATAGGAAGGTTGAATATAGTAAAAGTAGCCCTGGGTCTTTATGGGTTAACTAGGTAAGTAAGTTGAAAACTGATTCTTATTTCCAATAATGACCAGACCAAGACGCAGCACACAAACAGGATGGACAACAGAACAGATTACATGTACAACAAACACACAATGTCACATAACATAGAAAGGCTAAAAAGCAGGTGCAGTGGTCCTGAAGCATAACTGTCACTGACCTTTTAACTCTGTAAATTTTAAACCTGATCTATTAAAAACTAACCAAAAAATACACAGTTTTGGAACTGAAATGTTTATTATGCATTTAACAAAATTCAAACCAAAAATACTGCCATATCATTCTGTGTTTATGATGTATTTTTGGTATCACATGTGACACATAGTGTGTTTTTTGGCAACTATTTGCTCACAGCTACGTTAATGTAAGATATAAATATAAATTTTACCAGTAACATTTTGAAAATCTAGAACATTTCAGGTCCATTTCTGTTTACATAAGCCTTTTTACAGCCTTTTTATTTCCCCTGAATGGCACCATAATTTCAATATTTTTCAATTTTCAACCAACTAACAATATAAATGTTCTTCCTAATATAACTTTTTGAAAATTACCAAAGACTTTCCTACAAAATGTGTGTTGGATGATTTTAACGTTAGTGGCCATATTGAAAAGGGGAGGGGCAAAGCCTTTCCACTGGCTGCAGTGTGATGAAGATCCACCAGGGGACAGAAAACACGTATTGGGTCATATACAGTCATGGAAAAAATTATTAGACCACCCTATGTTTCTTCAATTTCTTGTTCATTTTAATGCCTAGTATAACTAAAGGTACATTTGGACAAATATAATAAAAACAACAAAGATAGCTCATAAGAGTTTAATTTAAGAGCTGATATCTGTCCAATTTTTATGGTTTTCTTGATAATAACCAAAATCACATACATACATCAATATCTATGACATTATACTGACAAAAACAGTGCTTTTAGACATTCCATGTTTTCTTTTCTGTCTGTTTTAGTCACATGATACACACAGGAGTTAGGACTTGATTATATTATCCTTGTTTTTGATGACTTCTGATGGTCTGATAATTTTTTCCGTGACTCTACAACAAGTTTTTAAGTACACTATTGATCTTGTTGATAAAATGAAGATCTCAGAACCTGGCATTGCAAATATGATACAAATGGTTTTATAGGATTAAAGGATGAGAGCGGTACAAATGAGGTGAATTTTAGAGATGAATTCCAATTACTAGCAGCAGAAAAGTGGAATGAGGATGGATAGAGCGTTACAGGCTTTGGGAACGCGGAAGTTAATGAAACTGCAGGAACGAGGGGTAAGCTGGGTTATGAATGGTGAGTACTGATATGGTGGTGGTACAGGATGTAAGAGGAGACATGCAGATAAGAGGAAGATTAAAGATGAGATGAAGAAATAACCAACTCAAGAGATGAGATCTGTAACTGGGAGCCCTGGGAGGCGGCGCTGTGGACCGCAGCCAATTAACACCGCACAACGCTCGTCACAATATCCCATCACACTATGAATATTTCATTGAGTTGCACCACAGCGTTCTCTCTGTACTTACTCTGACTGAACACCTGCCCTTATACTTGCTGATTTGCCACCTAACATGCCTCAGCTTTTCCATTAGCAGCACACACACATGGCCTCCTGCCATAAATCAACATTCCCACACTGTTTCTCCTTGGATGTTGAGGATCGATTGGAAATGAATTCTATGCAGCTCTGCGTGCGCTGGCCTTAGGCTGTTTTGTCAGCATGTAAAATTCATTTTATATGGTCGAAAAAGAGCTATAACCTTCATTAATTTAATATGAGGAGATATTTCTGTAATTATTCAAGGTTGTGTGTGTTTATTGCAGGTATACATGTCAGGAATGATAAATTAAGGCTTGTGTTTTTGGTGAAAGCCTGTTTCCCGATGTGGTTTTTTATCATTAAGCACATTAACTGTGATCTGTCTTGTAAAATGAACAATACGTGCGCTTTAATTAAAGCAGTCAGATTCTATTTTGCATCTATTGTCCCTGGTGAGTTGAAGCTGCCGAGGTGACAGACTGAAACCAGAGAACGCTTCCTTCGGAGAAAGCACGCCACTCATCAATTATGGCTGAAGCACTTCATCACTTCAAGCAGCAGCCAGAGAGGCAGTTTATTTACATCCTCTTGGACTATCTCTGATTGTACAAATTCACAAATTAGAACAAAAACAACATTAATTCTCTCACACCATTCAAAATCACCCAGCAGTTTTATGTTATAACAGTCAATCTCAATGAGCATCCAGGCCCAATAAATATATTATAAAGTTAAATATCACCACCAGACATTTACTGATTAATCTGTGAAAATTAGATGGTTAATGAACCAACAGTATATATCATAATTCAAGCCAAAATAGTAGCTTATAGAATAAAAATCGTACCTAATTATCCATATTTTTTTCTGTTAAGTCCATTTTCAGGTCCAGTTTTAGCTACAGGCTGTAGCCTGGACTACCATTATATAATCAGTGTTTTTAATTTATTTATTATGTCATATGGCATGTTTGACTGTCACGTGTGAATGGACAGGTTTTATGTTCTATGTTTTTTATCGTGTCTGCTTTGGTGCTCCATCTGCAACTGAACTTCCTAACGGATAAATAAAGTATTTGATTTTTTGCCCAGTGAAGGAAAGGCAAGGGGTATTGTTTTTGGTTTGCTTTGTTTCTTGGTTTGTTGTTAACACTTTAGCAGTAACACTACTAGTTGAATTCAGACCAAATAAAGTTTGTGAATTGCTTGTGACCCAGAATAAATGTGGTTACATTGTGGGAAAAGTAGGTCAGAGTTCAAATTTTAAATGAATTGTTTTGTAATTTTTTTTCCTCCCATTTACTTAATATGGGCAAAATTTTAAATTTGTATAAAAACATACATTTTGAATCAATTTACTTTAAACTTGGCACATATAAAGAGGAATTTGATATGCTGACATCACCACATGCATACACATAATGACATCAGCTGGATCGATGCAACAATACAAAAATCTGCCGCCCCCGATTTACTTCGAGTGGCTGAAATTTGTCTATGTGGTCTATATCTATGCTGACATCAGCACACACAGACATAATGACATCTGCTGGATCATACTCGGCACCACTTGTTTTTCTTTTTTTTCATTTTAGATAGTTATTACTTTGACCCATGTGTCCAGTTCAACAGTCAAAACTAGTTCATTCCCAAGGTCAGCGAGTTCTTATCATTATAATATCAGCTCTTAAAATCCGCCATTGGTCGACCTCTACCATCGATAAAGCGTTGATGGTCAAGAGATGGCGTGAAATGACCTTCTTGAAGTAAGACAGGATTGGATGCTCACTATCAAACCAGGATCTACAGCACAGTCAGAAGGCAGCATTCAAAAAAATTCCACCCTAGTAGGTTAAGAGAAAGCAATAATTATTATTGTTATGATAATTAATAGTATTATTAACTTTGTATATACATATATATGTGTGTGTGTGTATGTATTCTAACTTTAGGCAAAAAAATTAGGCTAAGTGAACCATGGGGACATGAAATGTTGCCACAAAAAAGAGAATCACCCATATGTTCCACTATATGCATTATCACTTGAACACCACCTGACCATACATGTTATAATGTCCACAATAAATGTCAAAACACGGATGTTAACAACTGACTTAATAAAGCTCCTCTAGAGCCGCAGACAACACGACACAACCTCCTTCATGGGTGAAGTAGCATTCAGAGTCATTAGCAAACTGATTAGAGCCTAATTAAACCCAACAGATGATGATGGATAAACCTAAACATGTAACAACAAAGTACATTTTCTAGTATTTTGCATCCATTGTGGTAGATTAAAACCCTATTCACACTAGACTAGTTTTACCTGTGAACCTCTAGTAATTTGTAATAATTACAGAGATTTTCTGTGATCTTAATCCCATGCTAATTCCACCGCAAATGAATGTTCCTATTTCAGCAAATGCAATGGTCCTATGATAATATTAGTCCCGTCCAATTAAATATCTCTGTAATTTGGTGAGATATGCAACATTTTTTGCTTCCCATGCACATTTATTCACCTTATTTCTTGTGCCATGATGATGGTGGATCTGCCAGAGCTGGTAAATCAAGTTTTTAAAGTGCTTTTGGAGAAAATCAGGAGGCCCACGTCACAATATGACATGGATATTCACTAAAATCTTTCAGAAGAGTGACATTTGAAGAGATGGATGGATGACGTACACGACAGCTACAGCGAGGAACATTTTCTTTCAGCAGTTATCTGTATTATCTGTATGCGGTTGAACCTGCCCTTCACATCAGAACTGAGGAATATAATGTTGGTAAATTAGAGTGAAAAACAGGCATCACGCATCCCATTCAAATGCAGAGATTTGGAGGGTTAGGTCAGGATATGCTAGGATTAAAATCAGTATCAACTGTTATGCTGGTTCAATTACATATCTAGTTATGTTATTTTAGTTTAATCATCAGTTGAGACAAAAAAAAAAAAAAGGACGTAAAAAACTAAGTCTGCCAGCATTGACCCCTCCCTTCTAACTGTAAGTGTATTCTACACCTTGAGTGTATGTGACTTCATTTAAGTGTTATTTTTCTTTTTAACTCTTGTACCATTTCCCTTTTTAATTTCCATCTTGTTTGCTACAGGGATTACAACTAAAATAAAATAAAATAAACTACAACATAAACTAGACTAGACTAGACTAGACTAGAATAGAATAGAATAAAATACCCTTATTGTTATTATACAAAATATACAAGGAGACTGGAGAACTTCGTTTTCAGTGCAAACAAGTGACTATATATAAAATATAAAGTGGAAAATATGTACAAGATAAAGTCCTACAAGATGGTGAAGTTTGCTTTATATACAATATGAAGATTAAAAAGATAAAATTCAGAGAATAAAAAAAAAAGGTATGAATGTATTGCACAGGATGGTTGAATATACACAGAAAAATTACAGTGCACATGATGATCGATACTCACAGATAGATATATATTACATATGGGAATGACCCTAACCCTAACCCAAACCCTAACTCTTTTGGGCTACTAGGGGTGTATATTAACAGTGAATTAATATATATATTTATGTATATTTGTGTACACATAATGGTATGTATATATGTAGATATGTTATTTCTGATATTGGGAATTGAAACAGCACTGTACATTGAGTGCACAAGCTCAAAATAAACCACATGAAATAAATCAATCAATCCTGTATGAGATGAATGAATGTTGAGGTTGTTATTTATGAGGTATAACACGTAGGCATTCATTTGTCAATTATTAGAGAGCAATCCCCACATTTTCTAACAATAACTGCAATTTGGAACAATTTATTGTAAAATGTGGAGGACATTTCTTATATATTTTTGTTTTTGTTCATTTATGTGGGTGTAGCTAACTAATGAAGTGAGTACTTCCATATTGCAGCCGCTTTACATAACGTGTTGTTACACTATACCAACACAGACGTGACTTATACATTGTTCAGACACTGATTGCAGGTATGCGTGGTATGTTGTTCATTGTGTCTCACTGCTCATAAAAGTCCAGTCAGGGAGTCTGCAGTGCCTCTGACCCGGGCCAGACCACAGACAGGCTACGTCTTACGAGTCATCTGTCATGTAAAATGCCAGAGGGGCTAATCTATGCCAACTTATCTTTTTAATTAGCAAGCCAGAAAGGGTGACTCTGGAAAATAACAGCATAGATCTACCGGAATGATCTGTCTTTGCCAGCTATAAGCTACCTGGAGACAGAGCGCAGGAGGAAAACGTCTGCAGGAATGGATGGATAGCCCAAAGCCCAGAGCTTACAGCTAATGAGTGAGCTCCTGTTATAGTCACTAAACACACGGTGACAGACATTAAACCCATTTTTCAGGCGCTTTCTGTAATAGAATATTACGACCTACCCGGTGAACTGGAAAGTGTAAAGCAGGACATACAAGTGCAGAATTATTTCACACATCAAAAGCATGAATCTTAACAGTGCCAGTGATTTGAGCGATTTTGTAGAAAGGCACTTTGATTGCAATTCCTGTTGCGCATGTGTGTGTGTGTTGTTTGTTTATATGATGCTAATTGTGGCCCAGAGCAGAGCAGGCGAGGCTTGGCTCAGATAAACAGAGACGCTGAGCCCTCGGAGGCCCCTAACCTCTCACATGGGCTGCCCCTAAAAGCTCTTCTTTCATCTAAAAAAAAAAAAAAAAAAATAGCAGCTGAAACAAGCTCCTCTATTCTACTCTGTTACAGGATGTTCTTTTTAACGTGTAAGAGCTGGTCAAAATGTTATTGTAATATAAAACACAGCATTTTTAAAACCGAAGGATCATACTGCATGCTCAGATCGAAAACACCTCACTCTGTGTTCACTCAAAGCCTGAATCCACAGCCGAGTCAAAGCTGGACTTATCTGTAAACCGCAGATACATACAAGCCCAATATCAACATTATTTTAAAGCCTCAGAAGATAATATTTAGCGACAAAATGCTGTAGCCTGGAACTCTCACTCTCCCCAGCGGTGGCGGCTACAAATATAGAAATGTAGTGTACCTTGTTAGAACCAGCGGTTTGTGTGTTCTTTACATTTTGGTAAAACTGATATTAACTGTGGTCCAAACTTAACACAAAAACCCTCTTAAGACACACTTAAAAAGTAGGATTTAGGAAAATCCAATTGAGGGAAAGTAAAAGGAAAGTCAATTCTGGGCTGCTGTAGAAACATGTTATAGGATCATGTCTGTTCTCTCTGTGGATATGAAAGACTCGCCCTAATGTACAGTCACACAAAACATTATTAGACCATCAAAAGTCATCAAAAACAATGGTTATGCAATCAAGTAAAAACTCCTGTGTGTATCATGTGACTAAAACAGACAGAAGAGAAAACATGGAATGTCTAAAAGTACTGTTTTTGTCAGTACAATTTCAAAGCTATTGATGTAAGAACTTATGTGATTTTGGTTATTATTAAGAAAACCATGAAAAATAGATATCAGCTCTTAAATAAAACTCTTGTAAGCTATTTTTTTGTTGTTATTATATTTGTCCAAACAAATGTATCTTTAGTTGTACCAGGCTTATAATGAACAAAAAATTGAAGAAAACATAGGGTGATCTACTATTTTTTTCCCCCAACTGTGTAATGTAAAAACGCAGCAATTGTTATTCCAAGTAATTAATAAAAATGTGAACATATTAATGAATAATGACTCACATTTCTGGTATCAGATCTACAACAATGAACCTTTAACTATCTTTAGCATCACATATTTTGGTACTGACAGTAACAGATTGGGCTTGGTTTAATAGAGGAAAAAAGTTTGTAAAGATATGAATAGCAAATGTATTTAGTAATATTTAAACTAAATATACAGCTGACCAAAATACTCACAGATTAAGACCAGAAACTTTAAGTCCACTCATAGTCTGGACCTACTGTCCTCTCATTCTGGGCTTAATCTAATCTAGTTCTAGATTATATGCAATTTCCAAAACTATTATACTATACTACTATTATGTGGCATTTCCACTCAGCTAAAGAGAAGAAATGAGACTACCAAAGCCCATGACTGACAGTGTTGGGACTCAAGTCTACTTGGTACCAATAATGCAACTCTAAGCTGGTTTGTCAAGCACCAGTAAACACTAAATAATGAGAGGAACCAGGAGTGAAGCATCACTTCAGCACTGTTGAACACGTGTTGATTTGCTTGGATTTGACAGCAAAGCACTTACAGTTTGCAGATTCCGGCAGATCCATGAGTCTGTATATATAAGCATTTTACTGTATTCACCGCACTGTCATGTAGCTTATTGCTGACGCAAAACAAGTTGGGTTTAAGAACAAGACGCTGATGTAGGACAATGGAAGGCAACCTGTCATTATATCAAATATCAGTTGAGTTGGTTTGGATAAATTAAACTGGTTTAAACCTCTGTACTGGACTGGACCAGATAAACCAGACAGTGACTGAACTACCTCATTACACCACAAACAAAATCATGTCTTGCTCTTCCACAAAAATATCATGCAAATGAACAGACACTTTTATTTATAAAGTCGTGGAAAAAAAAATTAGACTACCCTGTTTTTTTAATGCATGGTACAACTAAATGTACATTTGTTTGGACAAATATTATTATAATAACAAAAAAATCTCAGAAGAGTTTAATTTAAGAGCTGATATCTAGTCATTTTTCATAGTTTTCTTGATAATAACCAAAATCACATAAGTTTTTACATCATTATTTATGACATTGTACTGACAAAAACAGTGCTTTTAGGCATTCCATTTGTTCTTTTCTGTCTGTTTTAGTTATACGATGATACACACTGGAGTTAGTATTGATTGCATAGCCAGTGTTTTTGATGACTTGATGGTCTAATAATTTTTTTCCGCAACTGTGTGGGGCTGACAGACAGGAGTGATTAAACAACCCCACTGACATCAGAGTATTTTCACCAAAGCGCTTTCTTGGCCTAAACCTAAACACCAACAGGAGGTGAACCCTAACTCTAACCCTAACCCTAACCCTAACCCTAACCCTAACCCTAACCCTTTCCCTAACTCTAACCCAGCCTTTGGAGGTGAAATGACAAACACAGAAACATACACTGGCAACATTTTCTCTGGCATTAGCGCTGGCGTCCACGCCCAGTCTCTTGATGCTCCTCACACACCCTGCTGCCATCCATAAGGCCCATGTTTGAGTCGGAGCACCGGCCGCAGTGGGGTGCAGGGTACTAACCTTGGCCTTGTCGAGCTGTGCCTGAGCCTGTCGCTCTGCCTCTCTGCGCACTGCCTCCTTATCCTCCTCCAGGGACACATCGGAGTCTGATGGACGGCTGGTGTAGGAGTCGGCCGAACCCTGAGGAAACAAAAAAACAGCAACACCTCAGCGACACACAAATACTGGAACTCCAAACCATTTGGATTCACACTTTGAAACTGACAGGTGTTATCAGCTGAGAAGCAGTGAGGCTCACGGAATGACGAGGACTCTTAATTTGCTTTGCATTGACCTTCCCCTTCAAACAAATGTTCAACTTTCAGAGTTGGTGCTGCTCCCAAATGTTCATTCACGCCCACACAAACCCAAGTGTTAAGCTCTGATCAAAGCAGCTAATTTCATGAAAGAATAAGCATGAAGCCTGTACTTAAAGTGGATATGTGGAAAATTATGGACATTTCCACTTAGTCTGTGGAAACATGCCAAAGGACACAAACTGTCTGTCACAGAATAACATTACCAGCAGCTCTTCTTCTATCCTTAGCTCTCACTAAGCTGCTCGCCTGCAGATTTGTTTTGATCCTTTTGTGACAAACACTGGGGGAATTGTAGAAGAACTGCACCAGGTCCCAGTATATGTCTGTGTGATGTGTGGTTGCGACAGATCTACTCATAAACACCCACTGACAACCTCAAGACTGCAGCTGCACACGCACATCACATACTGTGTCCTATGTTACATGAAAACAGATCATAAATAATTGCTGAAGTAGATAAAGTAAAGCGTTCACACCACTGCATTCTAAAAAAGATCCAAAAATAGAACGAGAGTCATGATTTTATTGGCGGTTGTTGGATGAATTAAAATAAATACTGAATAAGCATTGTTAAACAGCAGGTTTTACCTACGTGAAGGCAATCTGAGCCCTATCCTTACCTGCACGCTACTATGCCGCCCACACAAGGTCTTTCATTCATCCCACTGCACCACAACACTCTGCCGTCTGAGTTAAAAATAGCCTCCTTCACTCTGTGCCTGATTAGAATTACCCAGCCATCACACACATACAAAGAAGGATCATACCTCTCCCTCCTCTCCACTTACAATACCTGACTTATGTATAGAAATGTCCCAAGTGTTAGAACCACAGATAATACAAGGTTATTCATATTTATGATCATGTCACCCTACAGCTCATCAATTACATGTATGTGTCTCATGCTCTCTACTTTGTACCTGATATGAATAACTCATTTGAAACCGTTCTCATTAACTATCTATGAGCTGTGTTTGCTGTCATCAGGTTCTAATTGGTCTACCATTCCCAAGCTGTGTGTTGTGTGATTCTATAAACACTGCTCAAGCACGAGTTAGGATATGCAGCACACCCACATGAGCAAATAAATGACCTAAATTGGAAAGTTATTGTGCATTAGCTACTCTTTTTATTAACTATATTTGGCCGTGAAAAGTGCAGGTGGACATACCTGGCCCACTATGATTATTCCATCATGTCACGGCTAATGACAGGGCGTGAGCAAGAACACAGTCCCAGTGGGTCAGAGGGAGGTGATATGGAGCCCTGCCCAGAATCTGACAGCCATAACTGATAACAGCACCCAGCTCCTCATCATCACCGGCCAATACACAACCGTGCCACGCTGACCCCGTACCACAGACTGATGGATACGTTAGACACAAACACAGACTTCTGCTGTACAATGCACATGCACATACAAAACACAGGAACTTTTCACGGTGTAAACACACTTGAAATCTGCTTACACAGGCATCAGAGTTCTTGACGCGACCTCCCTTGGCTCGTTTCAGCAAGCGGATCCAGGTGGCCTTCATCAGCCACGCTGGTCATTCAGCGTCCAGAGCCACTGCTCCCCCCTGTTACTGCTACAACTACACCTGACTGCACTGCTGTGGTCACCTTTGCACCAGCGCTGCAGCTACTGCTTTGGCTACAGGTACATTCAACACTGTTGCTACATTGACAGCTGATTCCTGTTACACCTTGGCTACCTTCATCTCTGGATACATAAATAGCTTTGGAGTTACAGATCTTTATTCTGCTGCAGCTCCAGCTAGCTCCGCTGCTATCTGTAGAGCCACAGCTCCTGCTCCTCCTGCTGCTGCTGCTGCTGCAAAAGATGGGGAATCCACAGGAGCTCGCTGCCCCATGCATAATCTCAGCAGCTCTCTCCCCCGTCTGCCCCAGTCTCCTTGATAGCCGGAGTACTCAGACCGCCGCTGCAGGTGCTGAGGCTGACTCCCAGTATGAGTCAGGTGGCAGCGATGCTTCTCATCCTCTCTCTCCTCTGTCGCTGCTCCAGCTCTGGCTCCAGCCTCCACTCTCCTTCTCCTCCTCTTGTAACGGTCTCCTCGTGCTGCTCCAACAAGCAATGATAACAACAGTTTTCCCGGCGCAGACTGTGACCGTTTCTCCTCGTGATGTAAATGAAGGTGCTGCTGCCTCTCAGGTGATCCCGCCACCACCACCGATGCCAGCTTTCTCTCCCTCTGTCTCTGCGTCTCAGTCCATCAGTGTGTGTCCTACACACTCCCCGGTGCTACTTCACCGATTCTGCCTCTCTATCTCTGTCTCTGCCCACCCCTCCTTCTTCTCCTCCTATGTCACTCCCCTCATTTTTTTTTTCCCAGTTACCCCTTACAGTCAATCCATCTGCTGATTGCGTATTTGCAGTGATGAGCGCTTGGCTCTGCATGTGTTGCGTGGGTATGTTTTATTATGTCGATCTGTCTTTCTTTGCAGGCAAACACAGACATAAACACCTTAACATGAGTTGTTTATGGTCATGAAATGACATATTGTTATCCCAGAGGTAGAAATTTGCATATTGCATAAACTACATCATTCTTTTATCACACTCATACTTTAACAATATGATGCATCACATCAAGGCTGCATGAATCATTACTCTTATAATAAAATCACAAGATGTATGTAAGTAAAGACTAAAAAAATGTAAAAAACAAATTGTTGTCATAATTTCCCAGAAGCCATGCTGGTGGGTTTAGCAAACCTATGATCCATAGCCAAAATGATGCACTTTATTTACACTGACATCCTCTAAATGTTACATTTTAAGAGCTGAATGCAGCAAATGTTTGACATTAACACTTAATCAATGACAAATGAGGAATTTGTTTTTATGTTAATTAACTATTCAATCATATGAAAAGGCATGTCTTAGAAATAGCAGAGAATGAGGTACAATTGTAAATCATCTGACTAATTATCAGGCAAAAACTCAGAGAATTAAGGATTATATGAAATATAGTTTTCTTCAAATCATCTCCTTTTTTGGACTCTGCAGTGACATTTCTGAGGTAAAAGCTCTGCATCGTTTCCTGTCAGGAACAGCTGGGATTCACTACATGTGAGTGGAGCAGCCACACAGGACAAATGAAATATAATTACACTGTTAATTAAAAATTTCTCATCCTCATAAAGCGCCGTGCAACGTCAGCGTCTGATCCAGGATTATTCAGTACGTCCTGTTTTTCCTTGCGCTGCCACTCTGCTGACGCATGATGCTCCTCTGTGTAACCCTTCCCGAGGTCATGTGAGGTCAAAGGGTAAACCGAGGGAGGAGAAATTTGAAGAATCTGAAATGGGTATGTTGGTTTATGACCAGAAGCCTCTCCCCGAGGAGCACTAACTGTAGATCAAAGAATGACATGCTAATCAGTGGAGCTTATCATAACCAATCAATGACACGCCTCCTTCTGCTCAGGTTTTTTCGACCGCGACCGTGCACCTAAAAATGACACATGAAAGGAAAAGAGTGGGGGAGAATAATGTGATTTTAGCTCATTAGGATCAATTAGCGTAATGAGGACGGCGATTACCTGAGGTAGATTATGTTTTGAGCAGAGATTGATGGTGGACAATAGCAAATTACGTTGTGTAACATCACTGACAGATAAAGGAGGGGCTAAATGTCCGCAAGGAAAATTAAATCTTCTGATCTTGTCTTATCATTATATTCTCTAATCACATATTAAAGTGAAAAGGAGCAAATAAAACAGGAAGGGAAAGAAGTAATACAAATATTTTGTTAGTGTACTTAAGTGATTTGATGTGACTGTACTTTTAAAAAATACAAATACTACAAATATAAACTTTCTACTCCTTACTTGTTTTTGTTTTTATGCTTCTCAAGTATTTGCATTTTTCAACACTGCACACTACCCCTGCATGAAAACAAATTTCAACATAAACAAATGTGATAATAACGTATGAAATGATAATAATAACCCATTAGTTTATTCACTTGAGGATCAAAATCATGTAAAAGACAACACGATAAATGGCCAAGAATGATGCATTAGTCAGAGAAAAGGCATCATAATGTTTCAAGTTTTGATGATTTGCATTTGGAATTTTCATTTTTTTTCTAATAATTTTTTTTTTAGTTCAATTGTACTACTTGTTAGAATAGCTTAATTGTCTTCTTACTGAAATATTAATTCAATTAGCTTCAGAAATAATCAGTAGAAATGTGTATTTATATATTCTTCAGAGTTTGTACTTTTTAACTTTTAATACAGTTCAGAAGTCTTTATTTATGTTATTATCTATACTTGTAGTAAATAATGCTCTTTCACCGCGTCTCAAATCAATCCATTATCAATGAAAACCACCTCATTCTGACCCTGTGTCCATCGTTCATTGTCTGTGTATGGTTTGATCAGGTGGTTTGACAGTGGCCTCCAGAGCTCACAGGGCAGGGCACAGATGCTCTGGATGTGGGGCTGTGGGGCTGTGGGAGGAGGCCGGTGGAGCTGTGAACGCTGAACTCAACAGAGGCAACGGTGACAAAGACTCACCGCGACAGACTGAGCCTCTGGCAGCCTGACACGACCGACCTCTAGACCCGCCACCACACTGATACCGACAGCACAGTGAGCGCCACCCACACAGGCCTCTAATAATAATCCAACAGCAAGATCCTCCTATGATCCTGATGACACTCCGGGACTCACAACTCGGATCAAATAAGTCGAAATGTGTTTGTCTACACGACTGACATCGCCGACCCACTGACTCAAAAATCCAACATATTCAGGAACATAAAACATACCATAGGCATCTATGACTTCACCCACTTGTTTGAGTGCTGTTCAGAAGCCTCATGTTTGGTATTTTGACCATTACCATCTTGTTTTTTTAGAAACAGGGCCCATATTTGGATAATCTTTGAGAGTTGTGGAAGAGCAAGGGGTAAACTGTCCACGCTGATAACTATGATGTTAATTTCACCTGGTGATAAATTATAACAGACACAGTTGTTTTTGACAACAGTAACATAGAAAACATAATTAGCACTGGCTGAGCTAATTAGCTGGCTATCTGGAAAACCATATCATCCAATATGAAGTAATGTTAACATTAGCTGTTGAGAAACACTAACACACCAGGTATTTGAAATTGAGTTTCAGTAATCTCCATGAACTCTGATGGCCTTTTTGGAGTCCAAACGACAGCAACAACAGAGTTGTGGAAGGGGGAAAAAAAAATTAATTAAATAGTTTTGCAATTCTGAATCAACAACTGTGCCACGTGTCAATCAAAGCAAAAAGTATAGAAATAAATGGATGAGCAATCACGTTCAGTCCAAAATGACAGTTGTTTGATACGAACACACATATGTAGCCACAACCACTTAAGTATGTCCACTTATTAATATGGATTATGCACAAGTTTACACTTTATATACTTAAAACAGATTATATAGTTGTCAAAGAGGGTGACATATTCGCTATAGTGACTTAAACAGTTTTTTTCCTGAGGCTATAAATCATTTTATTTCTTCTGTAGAGTTGATTATTTTAACACGACCTTCTATGGGGATTGACTTAGTTTTGGAGTCAGCCTCAAGTGGTCATTTTATGAACTGCAGTTCTCAACAGTAGTTTCCAAATGACCCAGCATAAAACCTCTAAAAAGCTGCAAAATGCAGAATTTTGCCTTTTTTTTTTTTTAAAGTTTATTCAGTCATCATCCATAATACAGAAAATACAAACAATGAGGCTGATTTTAAGTCAACCGACTGAATTCTGAAGCCTGAATAGGTTTAGGCAGAAGCTACATGCTTATATGTGCCTCGTCTACATTCACATCAAAATCAGTTTTATCTTACCAATAAAAACATCAAAAATTATTCCTGCTTGTAACCCTCAAAAATATCTTTACAAAACGTTTGGAAAACTATTAATGAGTTGCAAATCTTAATATCTATATCTGTCATTCCATAATTTAACCCAATAACAGCAATACATCTTCTTCTTATACATTTAACAGCTCTTTGTCCAGTAAACATACAGACCACTCTGAAATCCCACCTGCACTGTACATGAAATAGTTTTTGAAATCACCTTAATTCTTTAATCAATAAACAGCTTAATTTCAGGTCTGAAACTGTTTGAATAATGTAAAATTGAATGAAAGAAACTTCCTGATCTGCTGCCATCCTCCATCGACAGAGTAAAGAAACAAAACCCTGTGTGAGATGTAGCGATCTCATTTTAATTCATCAGCCGGTGAAAGAGGCATGAAGGGGGGAATTGAAAGGGCAACGCTCCTGTGCTCTCTATACTGATTTTATTGATTCATACGGACACAGATCCCTGCTGTTAAGACCACAGGTGACCTCCAGTTGCTGTGATGGCACGGGAATCATTACATTAGGACATTACAAATCACTGTGGCTATTACCACAGTGGAACAGGATGCTGGAAGTCAGTCGCCACTGTCTCCCATGTCAGAATTACTTACAGGGGACGGAGGAGCCACACCGGGGAACCTCCTCATGATCTGAAAGCTCTTATTTTATTATTTTTAGCCACTATAGGAGTTGCTTTCTACATAGTTATAAATAAATAGTTGTAGTCATGCAGAAGATAAAGGCTGTGGGTTGTAAAGTGCTTTCTTGGTCAAAGAGCCTTTGCATTTTAGTTTGGTCATAACACGCTGTACTGTACAGACCTCCACTGACTTGTTCTCTATGACTTAGTCACACTGTCCTTTCTCTGTGTTACAGTCTGTTCCCTGTTCTCCATTTTAGCTCCCTTCACATATCTGATCCCTGAGCAGCTACTCTTATGTTCCACCACTCACTGTCATTTTCCTCCGCCTGTTTTTTTACCTTTCCCCATTCCTTCCCACAAGGTCAGGACCCCTTACTCTAGTTCTCTCATCTCATTTCTTGTCTCAAGGGGGAGGCTCTGGCTTTCCTAGACAGTTTGGCTTGAGAAGAGGAGCACATGCACATGAATCTTTTAGGTTTTCTTGTCAAAAATACTTAAAAACCGTGGCACTGTCATAGTACGTTTCATCCCAGCAATGGACTAGTGGCTACATCAGTATCTATTCAAGAAGATTAAGAAGTATTCATTCTACAAAGTCTAAAAATATTAGTAAGCATGTAAGTATTTTTAATTAAGATCTTCAAAAGGAGCCCTGCAATGAACTGGCGAAATGTCCAGGGTGTACCCCGCCTTCGCCCTTAAGTAGCTGGGATAGGCTCCATGTGACCCTCGTGACCCTAGTGAGGATAAAGCGGGTTCAGAAAATGAATGAATGAATGACTCTTCAAAAGGTGCAGATAGACCTGACATTTTTATTTAATGGCCCAAGTTACAGTCAACATCTATTATCTATAGCTCAAAGACTCTTGAAAACATTACAGTTTATATTTAGTGTAAGCTGCCTTACAATAGCATATTAGGGCCACATAATAAAATAAAAACCCTTGTCACGATGAGAATAAAGTCATAAAATATCAAGATAAAACCTGTACTTTTATGAGAATAAAGTCGAATATAAAAAGAGTAATAATTTTTCAAGAATAAAGTTGCAAAATATTGAGATAAAACCTGTAATTTTATTAAAGTTGAATACAAAATGAGTAATAATTTTACAAGAATAAAGTCATAATATTTTGAGTAAAACCATAATATTATGAGAAGTTGTAGTTTTAAAAAAATTACAATCTAACGAAAATAATGTTGTACTTTTATGAGACTACAGTATTACTAGTTTGAAAGTAAATTACAATAGTGTGGAAAAAAAAGTCCTAATTTACAAATTAGGCCTTAAGCCTTGTTGATGACAGAGTTCCTGGAGGGAATGCAGCAAGTAAAGCAGCACCTCTCGCTTCTGTTGGACCGATGAATGACAATGTGCTGATGGTGGGCGGGGCTAATAGTTGAAGTTGAAGAAGTTTATTGTCACATACATGGTAAAAACACAGGCTTAATGCCATGCAGTGAAATTCTTAGATTGCA
>JAPTGZ010000014.1:19487010-19501087 GCA_029814645.1 Fowleria isostigma | reverse complement strand
TGTGGAATTGTTTGTCAATGGAAGAGAACAGCTGTACAAATGATTTCTCAGTTTACAAGGTTGTATAAGGAGAGAATAGAGAAACTTTATTTAAAAAATTAATGAAATAGTTATATTTATTGATTTTGGATTTTCTTTTTTTTGCTTGTAATGGTGACTTATCTGATGTAAGCAGATGTTGTAAGAAAGGAGCAGTTATTGTAAGTTTTCTTCATCCTTCTCCTCCTCAATCAATTATATTGGAATAAATAAATAAAATGAAATGAAATCATTTTTACAGTGACTTCATATCTGTGCATGTTTTTTTCTGTCTTTGTCTCAGTCTCTAATTTCAGCCCTTTTCCTTGTAATATGGACAGACTTGGCAGACTGATAACCAGATTTCATAAAGTGGGCATGTAGTAGCTTGTAGTTATATAATACTTAAATCTCTAAGCCTCTCTTTGGAATGGTCATTGGGCACAGGAGAATCACAAACCAATACAACTATAATGCAATAGGTTTTGCATAATCTGTTAAATCAGAAAATCTTATCAATAGTCATATATAAAACATCACGTGGGTTCAGTTGCTTTGGCTGAAGATTAAACAGACATAAAAGTTTCAAACCACAGAGCAGCGCAGAGTGTACACCCCACAACAAACACCCCCCACTTACCCAGGAGACATTTTTATTCTTGGTTTGTTTGATCATGGCAAACGCGTCGGCCTCCTCAGCAGAGTTCAGCCCCACAGCCTGGTGCAGGGGCCGGTGTGGGCAGGCTCAGGGGGGACGGCCATAGGTCATCGACCCTCCAGACCTGCGAGCACAAACTGCCTCCTCTGACAGAATCCAGCATCTGTCAGGTGGATCGGAGCCACTCACATTAGAGTCTGACGAGGAAGAGGAGGAGGAAGACGAAAAGGGGCGCAAGTTTTCAGAGCCAAAAAGTCCAAGAGCGCAGAAGAAGAAATATCCTCCAAAAGTCCGAGTGTGCTCCCCTGACAGCACCCAGCGACCTGATGGACTGATTATGTATTCACGCTGAGTATGAATATGAAACATCCACGCAGGTTTAACCCCGCCCTGCTGAGCCTCAGCATGCACCCAATCGCCGAGCAGATCTTTGTGGCCAGCTCCCGAGGGTGAGCTTATAGAAGCATAAAGGATGAACATACTGACTCTCTGGAGGGAGAACAGAGCGAGCTCCACTCTGATTGACACTTTCGGACATCAGGAACCTGAAAAAAAACACAACCTCATGTTCTCTTAGTACTTTTTTTTTTTTTTTAAGTCGTTCTCTCTTTTTTCCTCAACACTCGTCGGTTCTTCCATTTGTCTCAAGGGTTCTCGTCCTGCTGGTACCTGTTGTCATGACGTCGCTTTGCTAAGAGACAAGTGAAGAGATGAGCAACCGCAGCAGAATGGGACTCCTTCTGTTCTGTCTTCTCTGTTCATTGAGTTGTAGAATTGATCCTTGACTTAAGGCGAGACACTCCAGGTGAATAGGGTAAATTTTAAAATAATAGATATCAGCATCAAACTTCCTCATTTGATTACTTATACAAGTATAAAAAAAAAAAAATTACAAGATTTTGAAATTTGTATGTTTAATTACACAAATTAGGCAATATCTCATTCATGTATAATTTTTTATGTATATTTTCTGTGTATATTCGCCATGTTTAATTTATATGTTTATTCCCTGTGTATACTTCTATATGCAGACTTGCTCATGTAAATGATGTATATTTTGTGCATATGGTGTTTTTCATTTTTTTAGCAGTCTTTGCATGTACATCTGTGTCCACATAATGAGATATATATGAACAGTATTGAATATTGTGCATGTAAATGTAATTAGCATGGTACATAGAGGGGAAAAACTAAAAATAAACTAAACCAAACTAAATATGCATGAGTTTGAATATATTTTCAGTAGATAGATCTGAACATATAATGCCAGGTGCAAAATTCTTTTTTTTATTTTGTTTACACACAAAATGAAAAAAAAAATACCAAAGGATTTCAGGATATCTGCTTTTATTTCCCAGGAAATTAAAACATACTACCATTGTTGAAAAAAAAAATTGCCACTTTTTAAAATTAAAATGTCACATAAATCAGGCCAGGAATGATTTATTAACAAATCCCTCTGTAAATATCGTCAGGATACTGCAAGTGTATAAATGTATAGTTTGGCGATACTGGTCAAGACAGACTGCAGTAAATGGACAAAACTCAGCATATCATGTTGGAATGCTAACTTCTTGGTAAATTTTGGAGAAATTTACTGCCGCAGGTAAGCAAACTGTAATAAAATAAATATCTGAATGTATGTTTTCAACATTTTCTTCATAACAGCTTGAAAGATACCATTGAAAGTGTAAACTAGCCCAGAATCTCAAAATTTGACATGAACAATCTATATATTTGCCTCACAATAATATCAAATCAACTCTCCAAAATTAGTTTGACTTTTAAATGTGACCTTCTGACCTTCTCTATCATTTAACATCTGCAGTGGAACTCGGTTTTGTCTTATGTTAAACCTGAAGTGGCCGAGTCACTCCAGACGGCTCATAAAACATCAGTGAGTGTGTCTTCAATTTAAGCTGCATTTATGTGGAGCTGAGCTGCACATCTCCTGATCTATAGCAGACATTAACCGGATAAACAAGCTGCAGTTGAACTGGAATAAAAAGGTGCCAGTGCTCTTAAACCAAAAGCCCGTTTTTATGGGGAAGGTGTGTTTTTAGGTGGTCTGGGTTTATTTTTATTTTACAGCTGCACAAACTCAGACCTCTTTTACAAACATTTACAGGTGGTGCCAGGCACAACAAATCCCGCCCCTTGTACATATTGTAGCTTATTTTGGCATCGATGCAGTTGATGTCATCATGTCTATGCATGTGGTAATGTCATCATATCCATTTCCTCTATATATGTGCCAAGTTTGAAGTAAATTGAAACAAAATGGACGTTTTTATAGACATTTGAAATTTCACCCATTATAAGTAAATACAAAAAAAAAAAAGTAAAAAATTTCTTAAAATTGTACACATACTTATTTTTCCCCAAGATGTAACCACATCTATTCTGGGTCACTGGTAATCTATAAACCCAATTTGGTATGAATTCAACCAATAGTTTTGCTGCTCCAGACATCTGAAATTTCACTCATTATAAGCAAATGGGGAAAAAAAAAAGATTTAAAAAATTTGAACTTTAACCTACTTTTCTGAAAATGTAATAACATCTATTCTGGGTCACTGGTAATATATGAACCCAATTTGGTATTAATTCAAACAATTGTTTTGCTGCTACAGACATTTGAAATTTCACTCATTATAAGCTGATGGGAAAAAAAAAAGATTTTAAAAATTCATTAAAAATTTTAACTTTGATCTACTTTACCCAAAATAAAATGACATCTATTCTGGGCAACTGGAAAACTCTATATCTAATTACCTCTGCCAAGGAGCTTATGTTTTTGCTGGTGTTTGTCTGTTAGCAACTTAATGCAAAAACTACTGGATGGATTTTGAGGAAATTCCAGGATTTTTTTCAAGGACTCTTTAACATTTGGAGATAGGACCATTTTGGACATTTGTGCATATTAATCCACAAAAAAAAAAAAAAAATAGTCAGGGCAATGATAAAAATAAATGTAGAATTTTTACTTTGGTGTGAGTCAAATATGGGGGGAACTATCATGCTTGGCGGAGGTCTGTGCTCTCCGTGTGCTTTTCTAGTTTGGTATGAATTCAACCAATAGTTTTGCTGCTAGAGTGTTAAAAAACACAGAAACAAACAAACAGAAACAAAAACAATACTAAAACATACAATACTTCAAGAAATCCTGTTTAACACAAGCCTCTGTACAGCTCAAGATCCATTTTTAACTCCCTTCCTAAGTGTCCTTTTAATTAATTGTCTGTAGTATCCATATGGGCCGACAGCCCTCCTCTGGTGCACAAGGTTGTCTGAATCTCTCCTCTGTTAATTGGCCTCAAAAAACAGCTGCTCCTGTTTTAAGTGATGCTCGACTTGGCCGTGTCTGAGGTGTCAGTTTAACGGGCGTGAGCTCAACACACAGCCTTTTTCGATTCTCTAATGACAGCATGATGTCCACTTTCCTGCAGATTTTAAACCTGCTGTTGGTGGTTATGGGAGAGAACTGACAAAGACGACTTTATCAGAAACAAAGGGAAAAAAAAGGGATAAGATTAAAAATAAATAAATATATATATATATCATGGATGAAGAAGTGGAATATCCAAGCAAACTTTGTGTTTCTTTTTGATAGGTTCATAAGGAGTAAATTAATAGCATATTTAAAAAAGCAGCAGAGGATCTAGTCCAGACAGATTTCTTGCTCCATGTGCTGTTGTATAATGTAACAGTACTAATAGATGAACTTACTCCAGACCTCAAAGCAGCTGTTTTCCACTGATAGCACTAAACCAGCTAGTATGATGGGCTGGAGGGAGTGTCTTCATATGCCCCCCTAACTCTATATAAGTCACTGATTAAAAAAAAAAAAAATCAGAAATCTGAAACGCTGTTAGTATATAAATGTTAATTTTGCTCATATTTGCAAAAAACTTAAAGCAGTATCCAGGAAAGACAGTGTTAAGGCTCATTTATGCTCGCTTTATGTATGTAAATAGGTACATCTGTTTCTAACATTGTCATGTGTCACTACCTCATACTTCCACGTATCCTGTACATTGGAATGAGCATTTGTCAATCAATCCACCAGAGTACGCTGCTCTTAATTACCATAGTGGTCAAATACTATGACGAAAAGCAAAGTTTTTTGAGAACAAGTATAAGAAAGTCAATTATAACAAACATGGCAACAGCAGAGGAGATTTTACTCATGTGGATAGTAATGTTAATATTGAGAAGGGTAATTGTCATAAACATGTCAGTGGTTTCTCACTAACTCACAGTCGCTCTTTGAAAAGTGCCACCATATATGGGTACGCATCCGAAAGCTTCCGGGAAATGTACAGAATTGCGCACATAATGTACGCACAGGATGGACAGAATGCTCTGTTTATATCTGTGTACGTCTTTATAACGTAGAGCATAAATGAGCCATTAGATACCAGGACCATGATATGGTGATCCCACTGCTCCTAGTACGCAGTGAGTGATACATGCATGATGAAGTGATGGGTTAAAGGCAGAGGATAAATTTTAATGTGGTGCATTTTACGTGTGTGAACCTACTGAAAAAAATTGTCTTAAAAATACATGTATCACTCTGAGCCAGTCTTGACAAATAACCCACAAAGACCCAGTGCTAATTTTGTGGCAGTTTCCAAATAGATTTTTCTCTCTATTTAACATTTCTTAAGTGATTTATCACCATTTATTATTATATTATCTTCTGTATTTAGCAATTTTTACTGTAAATCATTTATTTTCCTATATATATATTTTTTATCCTTAATTTAGATGTTCATAAAAATTCAAAGGTTATTACATCAGAAAAAGAAAACTGAAGGAAAAGTTACTGTTTTCGCAAAAGTACGTATCATTAACTGAACATAAACCAATTTTATCTATCCACTGTCATTGATCCAACTATGGGTTTTACTGGTGAATCTAAATATGTCATATCTGATGACCATTGAAAGATGAAAAACTGCATTTTACACCAATTATTTACACGTATTGATAGGATTAGTGGATCAACACATATTAAAACACGTTAGATCAGCTGACGCTTTTGGTCAGTGGTGGGTATTTGGGTCATTATGGGTTAATCGATAAAGACCCAAACATCCACTGGCTCCATAGTGAATGTGGGAACATTGTCATTTTCTTAAGGTTGTTCAGGTTGTTGACATTTTTAAGGAAACTTTGTAGATGTAAACATTTCATGATGTAATTTTTCTTTATTCACTGTTGTTACTAGTCCGGCCCACTTCAGATCATATTGGACTGAATGTGGCCCCTGATCTAGAAGATTAAGAGATTCTGAAAATGAATGAAGCAATGTCTGATCTGACACTGACCTTTGACCTTTCTGTGAAACGTTTTGTGACACAAATCAAATGACATAGTCTCTGGGATTTCCCTGCCCTTGACTTTTTATGCAAAGTCTAATCATCTCTAGTCCAATCAAGAACTCACACACAAAATCTACAAGTAATCACATTCTACTTTCAGAACTGAACACTTCAAGGAACATTTTAATTCTCAAAATTAAATCTGATTTTCAGAGTCCATACCATTCTGCTTTTATATTGCTGTATATGGAAATATCAGATGTACTCTATTATTTCATAGAAGAAGCGATTAAAAATAACAGGCAAGTGAATCCATAATGACAATACTGAATTACTGCAATGATCACTTGAAGTAATCCAATGAGTTACAACACGCAACCAAGTACCATTAATCATTTCATGGAAGTATTTAAACTCTGAGGGGTACGCTGCAGCTTTCCCCCTATGATTTCACTATTTCCAGACCATTGAGGAGTTGAAATCTCAACAGTTGTAACTGAACCAGTGTCAGTGGACCCAGATTAAGCACAGTGTCCCTGACATCAGTGTTTCCAGGCTGGAGTGGAGCTATACTCGACATAAACCTCTACAGATACAGTATACATCACACTTTCCAGTCCCATGGTGAGGTGATAGATTATGTAAAAGTAGTAAAAAAAAAAAAAAAATCCATCTAAATCCGAGACATTCCTCTGTGGCCAATTAGCCACTCGGTTTCCGGACGTTTCTACGGTATATTCTCTGGAAAAGTCTAAGAATTTGCAAGTGCTGCCAAGGAAACCCTGCTCCAGTCTGGTCCTCGCTGGCCCAACACTCCTCCCTGGGCGTCCTTCCCAATGCCTGGAAAACTGGGAATTCCAGGTCACACTTTTGTCATGGGAGATTAGCTCACACACAAGCTTTTCTGGTATTTTCTGGGAAATATTACGCTCCTCTTTGTAATACCCCTGTGATTTTCTTTTCTTTGCTCATTCTTTTATGGAGTTCCTTTTATTTTCAGAAGCCAAGAACATACTTAGACTTTCAGGAAATACGTAACACTGACTCTTGAAGCTGTCGGTGACAATTAGCTGATTTTATACCCGCATATTTTCAGACACCTGCAACATATTAGTGATGATAGAAATGTACTCTGCTGCCACATGCATCAAAGGTTTACCAACTAGAACTTTCTACGTGTGTCTTTGGCTCCATGCCGAGACCAGCTTCCTCAAATTCTTAGATTAGCTCTGGCTACCGCTGCTGCATCACGGCAAGGCGAGGAGCGTAGAAAACAAAGGGGAGGGGGGGGTTAGAGTTGGGCCTTCTGTCTTCAATTAGCTGAGTTTCCATGAGGAGTGTCTGGGACCGACTACTCAGTCTGTCAGACAGAGTCCCATCCGGCAAAGTCTCCGTGCTCCACATACCATCAAGAGCGGAATTGTGTTCTGCCCCATTTCATACGTAAAGCAGCGGTTTGGGGTCCCATATTGGAAACATGTGAGAGGAGTGTCACGGCAGCCGAGGTCCTCTGGAGGTCTACAGTTGTTGGACCAACCTCGGGAAGTCAAAGAAGACTCTGAACAGCATGAACTGCATTCACCACACAGTTGTACTCATAAGTTTACAAACCCTAGCAGAATTTGTAATTATTTGGCCATTTTTCAGAGAATATAAATGATAATAAAAAAATTTTTCTTTCACTCATGGTTAGCTGTTGGGTGAAGCCATTTATCATCAAACCAATGTGTATGCTCTTTTTTAATCCTACTGACAACACAAACTATCCAAATGACCCTGATCCAAAGTTGACATACCCTAGTTCTTGATACTCTGCATTGGCTCCTTTAACATCATTAGCTGGGTTTTCATTACCCTCAGAACTGTGCAAAATGTAAATTACATAAAAGAAAACTGGTAATGGAAACATAGAAATGTCTCAAAAACTGTCAAACATCACAAAAAATGTTTTATCGTTCTCATGAGGTGGTTTTTGAGACATTTCAATATCGAAAGATTGCGCAAAAGTGTAATGGAAACACATTTTGCGCATTTTTACTAGTCATGGGCATGACAAGTCTGGTACCATGAGAGGTTCAATAACATAACAGTTTATTAAATGTAACCCGGGTCATTTGTAAATTCTGGATCCACAACTCATTGGTGAATTCTATACAATTCTCTCTCAGAAATCCATTACGCATGGCCACTGTCAAAGACTTTGCCTTGGGACGATCAGGTGCACCTACAGCATGCTTTGAGGTACACACGGACACCCCCCCCCACCCTCTGAGAACAACATATCATAAGATGGATAGACGGGACTTCACTAGAATCACCCATCAGAAGCCAAACACTCTTTAATGGAAACACCTACAAGTAGTAATTATACTTTGTCAAAATTGTAGAAATATCGCTTTTATTTTGCAAAAAACTGTAATGGAAACACAGCTACTACAGCTTGAAGTCTTTTATGGTAGTTGTGGATGAGGCACTTTATTTTATCAGATAGTAAAGCTGCCCACTCTTTCTGGCTAAAACACCTTCAGTTCCTTTAAAGTTTGGAGTTTTCTTGTATGAACTGCATGAATGAGACCTCCTCAAAGTGGATCAATGATACTGAGGTCAAGAGACTGACATGGACACTCCAGAACCTCACTTGTTTCTGCTGTACCAACGACAAGTCGTCTTGGCCTTGTGTTTTGAGTCATTAGCTGCGTCTCCATTACCCTCATAAATGCACAAAATACAAATTGCGCAATAGAAAACTGGTAATGGAAACAGAAATTTCACAAAAACTGTCAAAGATCACAAAAAAAAATTTTATGCTCCCATGAGGCTGTATTTGAGATGTTTCAACATTTAAGTTTAGCGAAAAGGGGCATGGAAACACATTTTGCACATCTTCACTAGTCACAAGCATGACACTTCTGGTGCCATGAGGGGTTCAATAATGTAACAGTTCATTAAATGTTGCCCAGGTCATTCAGAAATTCTGGATCCACAACTGGTTGGTGAATTCTGTACAGTTCTCTCCCAGAAATGCATTCTGTGAGGCTGCTGTCAAGGACTTTGCCTTGAGACGCGCCTGCAGAGTGCTGTGAGTTAAGCACGGATGCATCTCTCACTCTCTCTTTGCAAGAACTACGACATATCGCGAGACGGATAGATGGCACTTCACTAGACTCGCGCATCAGAAGCCAAACACTTTTCAGTGGCAAACCCGCAAATAGCACTTTGTTGAAATTGTAGAACTATCGTTTTTATTTTGCACAAAACTGTAATGGAAACCCAGCTACTGTCATGTTGGAAAATCCAAGATCGTCCCATGTTCACTCTGTCGGGGTATGTAAACTTATGAGCACAACTGTAGTAATTTCAACAAGGTTTGGATGTGCACAGCAATTAAGCACAAACATATGTTGCCTGTGACAGTGTTGCACACCAAATGGTTTGTTTTCAAGCAAACACCTTACACAAGGGGCTTAGACAGTCCGGTGTGGGGTATCAACAGCTGGTTCTACACTAATCCACTCATCAGTTAAATTAAAGCTTATGCATTTGTAAAATCAACCATGATCTGGTCTACCCCCGGCACACATCACAAGTTCAGAATCGGACATCTTTGCATGTCACAGCACTTGTCTTCTCGGCGGTATCTAGGATAAAGTCTGTATCCAGGTTTAGGAGTCTTTAAAGTCCACATTGCTAGACGGAATACGTCATAGTGGGCTCACAAGTCCTGGTCCCCTTTCAAAGGTTCCTCCAAATGTGACGAAGAAAGCAGCCGTCTCTTGGCTGAGTATGAAGAACGCAATTGGTAGCAGACGTTATATCATACTACATATATTCTATTGTGAGCACTTTTCTTTTTTCTTTTTTTTCTTTTTTCTTCATGGTGTGTTTAAGTAATCTTCACCACCCCTTCAAAATACAGAATATCACACAGATATGTTCTCTTTATCAGGTATGAAGCCGACTGAAGAAAAACAGGTTAGAAATGGACTTTTTTCCTCCAATTTGATGTGTTCTTTGTTTGTTATCTGCGGATGCACTGGAGTTAAAATCCAAAACTTCGAATTAAATTCATAAATACCTCTCCATCTTTTGGTTGTTTCACCTTTGCCACTCACTCACTTACTTTGCACACTAAACAAAGCAACCTGAATGCATGGGTGGAATACAAACTGATACGATGCTGCATGACATAAAACTTGACCCATCCCTGTCTACTACTGTTGCCATGGGAATGACTTAATTTATCTAAGACAATGAAAAAAAAAACTTCTTGCTATGAAAGCCACTTAGCTATAAAAGTTTTAGTCATCTTGTCTCTCCATGGATATGATTTGTTTATGCATTTATGAGTCAGTATGTGTGATGTGAGAGGCAGAGTCCAGGTGTAACATGGCCATCTAGTGGTAAAGCTCTAATAGGATCATCCTCATCTGCAGTGCTGGAGGACTGTCTGAATAAGGGGGATAACAGCATCATTTTTAATTTTCTCTTTAGGCAATCAGTGTTGTCATTTATGTTGTCACTTACACTGTGACATTAAAACACAGCCCATCTTTAAGCTAGCCTCATGACAGAGTTACTCTGTAAAACCCTGCATGGAAGGATAAATGCACATATTGTGGAACTTCACATTTCACAATAATCATTTCCATAAGATGCAACTTTTTGTTTCCATTGCATAACCATCTAAAGCTTTATTATGCACATGTATTCTTCTGATTCCAGACACTAGTGCACATGACACATGACACAAACCAGAAAAACCCAATAAAGTCAAACTGTCAGCAAAGCATGTGCCTGCGAAGTGAACCCGCTGCATTTGAAAATATCACAACCTCGGCTCTGTGTCCAAACTGCGGAATGAATCTGAAATTAAAGATTTATTGTGTCTGGGCGGCATGCACGATGAGAACAGAGCTCTGCAGAAAACTGTCAGCAGGCTAGTGCAAGTGAAATGTTTCAGCTCCTGCAGAATTCAGTAGAGAAATCCACCAGTGAACAGATCCAGGCAGAAACCTGGCAAGCATCCACTGTCCATTCAGTGTGGGTCTGGGGAGCGTGCACATACGTGGATGCAACAGTGACATTTACAGTGAAGTTGTGCATTATGTGCAAACAGCTGGACCCTACATACAGATGCATGGCATCTCTGAATTATTCAACCATTATGGCACATTCATAATAGAGCGCATTAAACACATTAATCTAAACATACGACTGACGGCTTCATCAGCTTTCCTTAATCTCTCTTTTGCACGCACGCTTACATCAAACCCTTGAGATAAATCAAACTCACATATGGAAGCTGTGCTCTCCGGCGATGGCCCAGCCCACAGCACGGCATGAAGGGGACCAGGGAGGGGAGGAATGGATGGCCGTCTCACAGACTCCCTGTCAGGCAGCAGCATCCGCTCAGCCTCGATCCATACCTGCACACTGGCCCACCAGGGCGCACGCCACCGAAATACGCAGTGAAGACCACCAGAAGAGAGTAGATCCTTGATAGAGGAGGGGACTGAGACACCTCCAAACCTGCCCTCTAGTTCCGTCCTCCGACCCCAGCCCACCCCCACCCCACGTGCGCACCAATTCCCCCTGACTCAGGAACTCTAAGCTTTAAAAAAACAAACAAAAAAAAACCCTCAGATTCTGACACCCCCTCCTCCTCCACGCCTTCTACCCATTCTCAGGCTTGTTGCAGCAGACTGGTCAGAGCTGGGTCTACAGGTTTGGTCTGCGCTGGCTGTTTACCCCCACGCCAAAATCTGTACCAGCTCTGGGCTGCCAAATCCTCTGCAGTGCTGCTGAGAGGTACAGTGGCACAGTAGTTCAGCTGCTGGTGGATTTAGACGCACTCATCACACACAAGTTCCCTCTCAGCGTGGGGAGGTGGAGTTCGGAGTGTCCTTTATTGACCGCTGTCTCTTGCTTCTTAATGGACGGCACCGCCTCTTAAATTCCCACCTCTTCTTTCTCTTTTCATCCAGTCTGCTCTTAAAGCCTTCCTTGCTCTCTTCTTGACTTTGTGCCTTATCTGTCCCTCAGCTTTGACTCCTCTCTAAAGGTCTTCCTTTGTGTGGTGATTCATCCCTGTCTTCCTCCTTTGCATGTCTTTACTCCTCATACTTTCTCTCTGCTCAGTGGTTTGGACAGAGGCTGAGGGAGGTAGCTACTGGTTGTTGAATAGGCTGCACTCTGCTGTTCTGCTCCAGTGTCTGTGTTTCATGCAGAGGCGAGCACAAGCACAACTCTGCCTGTGGTGCAGAGGGACGTCGCTTGCACACCTCGGTCATGCAGGAGTGCTGAGTGTGAACACGGGGCTGGCGTGATCTCCTCTGTCCTCCCTCCTGTCCCACACCTCCTCTACTCCTCTGCCCTTCCCACTGAGCTCAGGTGATTGAGCACAGATTGACATGCAGCCTCACTGCTGCATCAGCCAGAAAAATTCATGTTTTATTTAATGACACACACTGAGATATATGGCAGAAACTGCAGAGGGGAGATTCACACACAGCATGACCGAGGACGTGTTTGTGCAACTTAACCAGCACCAAGGGCAGATTATTATGAGTACACACAGCATGAGCAATGGACTGAATTTCAATGATTTATTAGTGTCTTTTAGCCAAAGTTTCATGGAGCTTATTCGGTAAATTAATGTGTAAATGATTTAGAACTAACATTGCTTTGAGCATACAAATTTCAACGTAAACATGCTTTAATTATACATATGTTCTGCAAGCCTGATTTTGTGGTGATGCACTTTAATACAACGAGATGCAACAAAAAGCAGAGCGATGAAAAACAAAGAAGAACAAGAATGTTATTTGGTATTTGTAATGACTTCAGGGCTGGCGTGTAAACTAAAAAAAACACATTGCATTATTCCTGTCCATGTGAGCATCAGCTGATGCCCTTTGCCTCTTTACATTCAGTGTCAAACTAAATCTTAATATAACACCGGGTTGATACTGAAGGATGTAAAACCTGATTGTTTCATGGAGAAGGCAGCCTGTCTCCATTTGTTACAATTGTTGTTCTGTCGAAGGAGCTGCACAGTGAATGTATTTTATCATAAAGAAAATAACAACATGATTTGTGCTGTCAGATAGAGCACTGCTGATAAAAGGACAAACCTGCGCTGTCTCTACAAATCACAAGTGATCTTCTTTGTATTCACCAAGACAGGGCTATGTTTACAAAGTCCAATATTGTAAAATGATATACCCTGGAGGCTGATTAGAAAGGAGATACCGTTGTCGTCTTTGTGCCTGAGCCTTTCAGGCAGACGCTCGGTGCAGATGTGTGTAACCTGTTGTAAAGCTTTGTGATGATATCAGTATCTATATATCTCAGCTCAGTTTTGACAGACACTCAGCGCCACATAAATACGCCACTACCTTTCATCAGTATTGAAGCTTCTTAGTCTTCTGGCCATATTTCAGCGGCTGACATGTGTCTGGAGTGATGGAAAGGCATCATTATAAACAGAGAGCTGTGCACCTTACAGTCAGAGAAGAATCCTATCTATCAGTTAATCTGCCAGAGCCTGTCTCCCTTTGAGAAGTAATCATTACTCAGCTGCTCCATGGCAAACACTGCAGAGGTACACGTCAGCAAACTGAAATACAGCCTGGATTATTTAGGTACATCACAGCATTTCTGGGCTGAGCGTCCAAGATTCACCTGAAGCAATGGGTAACTTCATCCAGCACATTTTGGAAAAAATTATGTGAAAATTCATAGAAATAACTGGTATTTTCTGATCAATTATTATTATATATTGTTATAGTTACTGCAATATTGTCAGGTTCTGCCACTATGTTTTCACACCTGAATTTCATTTTGATTCTGGGAGTGATGCATTAAGATGTGTTACAGTAATGTGCATCACCTTGTTTCGGTTCGGGTTCACACTGCCCCCAACACCATGCCCATGTAAACAAGTGTCAGTTTATGTCTGACAGTGGCAGTTTTCGACAGAGCTGCTCTGCTTTACGGTAATATTTGCAACATTGTAGCATACTCAGAGTCAGGCTTGGTTGTGTGTGTGTTTGTGTGTGTGTGTGTGTGT
>JAPTGZ010000014.1:19361176-19376544 GCA_029814645.1 Fowleria isostigma | reverse complement strand
AGTAGCTGGGATAGGCTCCATGCGACCCCCGTGACCCTAGTGAGGATAAAGCGGGTTCAGAAAATGAATGAATATTTATGAGTTATATTGTAATCATTTTACTTGACATCATATTGAGTTGTATGTGGCCTTTGAATGCCCTTGACTGTTAATATTTTCAGTGTAATTTTTGCACCTCTGAAATCCCACAGGCCTGGATTGGCCCATTAACAGTCAAGGGCATTCAGGGGTTCTGTAGGTAATGCCCTCCTTACCTCATCATTAGCCTCCATGTCACATCCATCTCCCCTCCAAAACAGGTTGTTGAGTGGTCACGTGGGGAAGTGGGTCTGAGGGAGCTTATATATGTAGTACAGGTAGCCCCCCATTTGTAATCTGGTGTGTGGGGGATGCAATGGACAGGGGGAGTAGCTCAGTAAGAGCCGCAAATGCCTTAAATGGTAAATAGTTGGTACTTATATAACGGTTTTCCACGCATTAATGGTACTCAAAGCACTTTACAATACCAGCCTCACATTCACCCATTCATTCATGCACACTCATACACCGGTGGGGGGGTCTACCACTGTGCAAGGCACTATTTCACTACTCACTGAGGGCAAGTGAGTTGGTTCAGTGTCTTGCCCAAGGACATTTCAACATGTGGACAGTTCGAGTCAGGATTTGAACCGCCAACGCTTCGATAATTGGATGACCTGCTCTACTAACTGCGCCACAGTTGTCACCTTATTGTGGAGGGGTGGGGAGGTTGGCTTGACATTGATACTGATACAGAATAACATCCCCCATTTCTGTTGTAGCACCCCTCTCAGCCCCCCCCCCCCAAGAAACACTGGTCTAATGTGAAAAAAAGTAAAATCACATTATGAAATTATTAACAATAAAATGTGACTAACCAGAACAAATGAGAAACCTGACATTTCTTAAGACACTACAGTCATGGAAAATACATTAGACCACCCTTGTTTTCTTCAATTTCTTGTTCATTTTAATGCCTGGTACAACTAAAGGTACATTTGTTCGGACAAATATAATAATAACAACAAAAATAGCTCATAAGAGTTTAATTTAAGAGCGGATATCTATCCATTTTCCATGGTTTTCTTGATAATAACTAAAATCACATACGTTCTTACATCAGTAACTATGGCATTATACTGATAAAAACAGTGCTTTTAGTCATTCCATGTTTTCTTTTCTGTCTGTTTTAGTCACGATACACACAGGAGTCAGTTTTTGATTGCATAACCATTGTTTTTGATGAGTTTCGATGGTCTAATATCTTTTTCCATGACTGTAAGTGCAACCATATGGAGGGCCAGATTTGGTCCGCGGGCCTAATGTTTGACACCCCTGCTGTAGGTTACCTTACAGCTGACTTTACCTGCTGAAGCAAAAATACTAACAGTCACAGTGAGCAAAAATGTAGTGAATTTGTCTAATGGTTTGTATTTTTCCCCAGTGTTTCCTCAGCTCTACTTCCACATGCTTCGGCAGAGAAGGAGGGTGCTTCATGGGGAAGTCATAGTGGAAAAGGACGACTAGAAAAATACCACCTCATGCCATCGTTTGAGCCAGCCTGCCTCCACATCACACCTCATCTCCCCACACCGCCTTCACCTGCTCATCCTCAGCACCATCGGCCGATAACATCACACATTGTCATCGCACAAGACTGGAAGATCCACAGCGTCTGAGAGGAAGACACCAAACACCCAGTGCTTACATGGGAAGTAATGGCAAACCCACGGGGAGTTCATCAGTCCTGAATGAACTCCTGTTAAGGTGCAAATCGTGTTTACAATCCCAGTTTCCCTGGAGCTCGAGACAGAAGCCGCTTTTTTTTCGCGTCTTTGCAGCGTAGCTTTCTGATCTCAGCACAGCGAGACTTGAACACACCAACCAAAGCACTTGAGTCTGACAGAAACACACATACCGATCATTGAAACACATCATCCACAGCAGAGTCACAACACTGCACCACCCTCTGAGTGAGAAACCAAAGGCTTTCAGGGAAACGTGAACGTGTAAGGAAGATTGTAGGTTGTGTCTCCTGAGTTGTAACTCATCCAATTGGCAGATTTTTAATCTAAATAAATGTATTCCGCCACAGTGATTTTATACAAAAAAAAAATAGTGTGGTTGTACAAAGCAAGCTTTCAAAAGACAAATTTAGATCGATCATACCTCAACAATAAATCGACATGTAGACAATATGCTGCTTCTTTTGTGTATGTTTGTTTTACCTTATGTGTAAATGATGCAATGTGAAATGAGCAGTTAGCATAATCTATTTCTTAAACATTATTTATTCACATACTGTCACAACTTAACATTTGTCCACTTGGCTCAGCTCATGCATTCTTTTAAGTTGCTTTAATGTTTACGATGTCGAAATATTTTACAAGAGTGCATCTTAAGCAAATTTGAGTCTTCAGAAAGTAGTTTTTTTTTTTTTCCATAGGCCGCTGTAGGTGACAGTACACTTCAGATTTATGTGAGCACTCACAGTCTTCAGTCTGTTTTGTTTGTTTTTTAGCCCAAAGAATCTGATTCCCTCCTACTAAAGGTGCTATTGTAAGATCATTTAATCTTCTGTGCAGCTGAAGGAGTGACTGTGATTGGAGTTGACCTAAAGTAAGTAAACAGGATGTGAAAGGATTGAGAGGAAATGCAACGACTTGAGTAAGGTTAGCCAAATAGTCTAAATGATCTACGAAACCGACGCTGCGTAGTGATTTTAAAGAAGACAACAATTAAAGTCAATGTTAAAACTCACTGCACAACTTATTACAATACAAATGTGAAAATACCTTTTGTTCAAATTCAATAAACTAAATTCTACAATACTGTGGAGAGTTTTGTGATGACCTTCACTGAGTTTAAATGACAAATACAGACATCTTTAGTGGGTTTTTATTTTTTATTTATTGGTGAATGTTTCCGTCATGTTGCCGTTGTAGTTTTAATTAACTCTCAAGTGTTTGTTTTTTAACAGGAAACAGTATTTACCTGAGTGCAAAAAATGGCACAATTGATACTTCTAGGTATGATCAATGGATTCTTATTCATAAACATACATCTCTATTAATGAATCCCATAAGCACAAAATGCCATATGTAGATTATTGAACTGTAAAACTGTCATTTTTGTGAAAATACTTAATTTGTTCTGACTCATATAAAAGACAATGCTATATAGACATTCATGAGGTTAGATACCAGTTTCCTCCATTATAGTAGCATATCAGCGACATGGTTTTACGCATCATTTTGCAACTTTCTTCTTATTTTGAGACAATTACATATAATGAAAACCACTACGGTAAGTCCACTTGGTTTCATGAAGTTTAGATTTTCCTACAAAACTTGCATAATGAAATATACATTCAGATATTCAGTTGCATGTGGAATACAGTTATATAAAATGTACTTAAAACCGTAAAAATATTCATAAACATCAACTACCAAGACACAGATTCTCCTGTTGCTCTAACTGCCCTTTGGTATTGCACTTGCTGGTGGACATAGTTCACTTTGGAGGATAAAGGCATCATCATCATCATCATCATCAGAGAGACGTTTGCTGCCCTGGGTTCGTTTCAAGATTGTCCCTCTGCGCTCTCCGTACGGACTGTCCGTGTGCTGTCCGTGGACCGGTTCCACATGGGGGGGAAGTCTAGCTGCTCACTGCAAACTCCCCTCAAGACTCTGCTACGATCCAGGAGAACTCGCTGCACAGACACATACAGAGACGTCAGAAAAATACACTAGACAGCACTGATGAAAATAAAAAAGGTTTTTATGACTTAACCATCACCAGCCTGGAACAGAAGTGGACTATATTAACATAATAATGAAGTGGAAACCATGTCAACATTAGAAATAACACTATATAGTCACAGAAAAAAATTATTAGACCACCCTTGTTTTCTTCAGTTTTTGGTCATTTTAATACCTGGTACAACTAAAGGTTTATCTGTTTGGACAAATATAATGATAACGACAAAAATAGTTCTTAAGAGTGTAGAGTAAGTCTTTATTGGTTTGTTCTCTGCATTTAACTCATCCTAGACAGTACATACATTACACACACATATTGCATGCTAAAGAGCAGTGGGCAGCCATGTTGGGTGCCTGGGGAGCAAATGGGGGGGGGGGAGTAAGTGCCTTGCTCAGGGGCACTTCAGTCAACATTTCTCTGCCAGTCCGGGGAATTGAGCTGGTCACCCTTCGGTCCCTAGCTGACTCTCCAACTGACTGCTCAGCCATCTCATCCATGGCTGCCCCCTCTTAGTTTATGAGCTGATATCTATTCATTTTCCATGGTTTTCCTGATAATAACCAAAATCACAGAAGTTCTTACATCAATATCTATGACATTGTGCTGACAAAAACAGTGCTATTAGGCATTCCATGCTTTCTTTTGTTTCTGTTTTAGTCATGATACACACAGTTAGAACTTGATTATATAACCATCGTTTTTGATGACTTTTGATGATCAATTTTTTTTGGCGACTGTGTATAATAATATTGTAAACTACTTACTATCACTGCTACTTTATTATTACTACTTTGCTACTTGTTTCTTCTAGTACTTTCCAATATGCAATTGCAATTTTTCATTACTGTTTTTTAATGGTTATTGTATGGCTATTTTCTTGTAATATTTCTGTGTATATTTGGTATTGTGATGATATTTGGACGTGGTAAAAGAGGACATGAAGTTAGTTGGTGTGAGAGAAGAAGATGCAGAGGATAGGGTGAGGTGGAGGCAGATGATTCACTGTGGCAACCTCTGAAGGGAACAGCCAAAAGGAGAAGAAGAAGAAGAAGCTATTTGGAACCTCAATTTCCAGAGGGTTCTTCTGAATGGAACAATAATGTTCTACCTAATCTAAGGTTAATATGACAACAAAATTATACAAGATAAATCACATCAAAAGCCATCGCTGAATTTGAGCTAAACTCTCACATTTACTCCTTCACCTTTTACAATCGTTGGTCAGCATCTTTACCCCAAATTTAACAAGTTTCTCTTTGTGAATTTCATAACAGACAAAATTTACATCAGGAGTGTAGACAGAAACACATCTTCTAGTCCAGGGCTGTCAAACAAATTTTGTTCAGGGGCTAAATGGGCTTTACGCACAGCTCCACTACTTCTGAACTTAAAGCAGCTCCTTTATTTCCTCTTTTTCATTACTGGACACACAGGTTAATCCAGGTGTGTCTGCTACTTCTTATTGTGACTACTGTGGTCATGGTTTCAAACAAGTATTATGATGAAGTTTAATCTGTGATAATATAACAAAATAAATTTTGTCATAATACTCAGAATTTCTAACTTCAGTTTCAAAAAGAACAGTAAAGTTTAATTTAAATGAGGTCTATTGACCACAATTCATTTTGGCTAAAAGATATAATACAGAACTGAAAGATAATGTTTACTTTATACTTTAGAAACAGTTCAATTACATTTTCTAAAATTTGAATAAAACACAAGCTGCAGCAATTAAATGAAATGACAACTATTTTGATAGTTTCTGACTGTCAAACTTTAATGAGTTCCTGTTTTTTCCTTCTCTGACAGAAAACTCTATCACTTTGGGTTTTGGCAAACAATCATTATTTCCTGAAACCTAATAGAAGAAAACAGTGAATTGATTACTTGTAAAAATAAGTGATAATAATAATAATAATTAATAATATAAATTAAAAATGCATATGTTAAGAGAAAAATAGTAACTTAAACATAAAAACTTATCAGTGGATGAAGACAATAGCTGAGTTAATAAAGTTGAGTGTAGCAGGAGAGTTTGAGATAAACATAAGATGCACAAAGGCAGTAGTCAGATACGTACTGGTCTCCATTTCCTTCTCACAGATGTAGCTTATGAGATCTTCACAGAAGAAATCATTCCATAATCCTTCGTGGATGAGACCTGCACAGTCCTCTCCCATCTCATGGCCGTGGCCCCAGTTGTCAGGTTGACCAGGCTTCCACTTTCTGCAAGGAGACAACAGGGGGCGATCACACACTAGAGTAACACTCAAACAATCTGCAGGAAAACCACAAGATGTGGATGAGGAAGATGTTAATTTTGTTTCAGAGGGTGGAGGTAGTCGATGGGTGGAATCAAACATGCATCTCAGCACAAACAGGTTGAGGAATCTGAGATTTTCACAAGAATCTGATGGTTTATTTGGGATGTTTTATGTAACTGGGAACCCAAACTGAATGTGTAAACTGGGCTTGTTTTTACTGGATGGTAGTATTGTGCAGTCTGGATCTTTAGTGATTTGTTACTAACGTGAAAGCAGGTTCAGTCCCATCCAGCCAGCGCCACACATTCTCCTCCTCTCTGTCAGTCAGACCCATCCAGAAGTAGCCTTTTCCAAATGTCTGCTTCTTCAGCCATTTCTGAGGTTGCATGAGGACAGAACAAGCAGAGTCAGAGCTAAGAGGATGCCCCACATACTACAAGTAACGGCTCAGTTCATTCTGATTACAGATGACTTTGGACAGAGTAGATTTAACTGAATAAAGTGTAAATAATCACCTGTTCATCCATATCGTTGATGATCAACAATGAAGCTGACTTTGATTCACAGGTTGCTTTTGCATCGTTGAAACTGTGCAGGTCTTTGGAGAAGAAGTAGCACTTGTTTCTGTAGTTCAGCCACTCAAAAGGACATCCTGCCAAAAAACAAAGTCATGGTGATGTCATCATGTAACTGAGGTAACCTTTAAATAAAAGTTAATGTACAGGGTATCTGTAAAGTCTCTTTACAATTTAACACATTTATTACAAAATCAAATGAAAAGACAAAATTTGGGGGAAATTATTACTAAATGAATAGTAGATATTAAAGATTTTTTTGCCTCATTTAATACATTAGTCGCATGAACCACCTTCAGATGGTACTGGCTTTTTTTCCATGTTTGCTGTATCATAGCCTCATCAATAGTGTCGATGACATCAGTGATGTTTTACTTCAGGTCATTGATGGCATGTGTCTTTGTTCAATACATGGTATCTTTAAAATAACTCCATAAAATGAAGTCCAGGGCAGTGACATCTGGTGAACAGGGTGTGCAGGTCATTGGGCCATCCCTTCCAATCCATGGTTGGTTGAAGGTTATCCAGTTGTGGTATTGACCTTGACCTTTTGATTGAATATGTCAACATTTACAGTAACTGATCTCTTGTTGAAGAAAAATGGACCAATGATTTGATTGCACATGATTCCACAATGGGATTGATTGAACCTTGATAACCACCGAGTACATAGAACAAATGTGGTTAGAGGTGCCCTGTCACATGTATTTCATCACTTTTGTGGTAATGTCTGAAGCTCTATCATGGACTCTTTAACATCTGTTGTAGAAAAAATGACTTGGTTACCAAGTTTCAACCCATTCTAACGTAGCATAGAGATCCTGCTGGAAGACTTAGCTCAATTTGCACCAGCTCAATGAATATTCAACATGCTAATCTGCATGACTCTGATTGGCTAATAGCTAACCAATGACAGCTTGGCTTTTCTGCATTCTTTACCCAGCACAACAAGTAGAAGAATTTTGTTTACTATATATATATATATATATATATATATATATATGGCAACATGTGCACTGTTGAAGTTCTGTTGGAGCATAGCATATTTGAACATTGATGTTCAGCCATCCTTACTTTATTCAAAAACTATCACTGAACTAGATGAATTCTGTGGGTGTGGTCTCACCTGTGTGAGCTCATGAATATTAATGAGCTCAACCAGTAACACTTCATAACAGCCAGCTTTTCTAATTGGCCTTATTTCTCCACTTATTTCTTTTCAGTCAATAGCAGACAGAGGAGGTAGAGGTTCACTTTCAAATTCACTACATTCCACAAAAACCTACAGACCAAACATATTTTTAAAAAACACAAGTAAAAATGGTTTTGTGTAGCAGGGCACCTTTATCAAATCTCATCAATTGCTTTTGTAATAAGGTCTTTAAATTGTAAAGAGACTTTGTGGACACTCTGTATATTAGGTTTATTTCAGCAGTTTTATTTGTGAAAATGACCCTAATAATTTTGCCAGTTTCCAGATTCCAAATCATATTTGTTAATTAATTTTCCCTCGTATCATAGGGGTGACCAAATGACATAGTGTGACACTTGGTTGTATTGAGTCTCGTATTAGATTCTCATTTCATCCCCCAACAGATCAGGACGATATCTGTATGACTGTTACACATGAGCACAGCTCTAATTAAACTGTATTTTATGTTGAACTTTACCTTAGAGACCTGTCAGTACAGGTTCTGATTCATGTATGATAATTTTCCTCAAATTCCTCCGAATGATGAATTTCATATTTTCCATCTTGTAAAGCTGTTGATCAATGTGTGGCGTTATCACTGAGTTCGACTGAAGATAACTATTGCTCAGCTGATTTAAAGAGTTTTACTTTGACTTAAATGTTCAGTTTAACAGTTAGTTTATTCAGTTTGTTTAAGGGAGAAGTCATTGGCTGATTCATTAACTGTGTTATTAAATCAGCCTTTAAAAATTCACCATTCATCAACCTTTGGAAAATGTTCTGGTAAATTTCTAAAAGTTACCTGTTTTTAAAAATGTCTTAAAATGATTATTATGATGTAGTGTACTGTTTCTGAGATTCTAGACTTGGACCAACCACTAAGACTTGGATGAAATAAACCCATGTAAGTCGACTGGTGCATTATTTCAGGATCTTACTGGCTGACATAAATGGATGTAAAACATAGAGTAAATGAGGTAGACTTTACCTGGAGCCCATAGTGTCGGAGCTACTGCCTCATCCTGCAGAGACACAGGACCCAAAGGAATTACTGGACCTCGGAATGGGAGTCCTGGTTGTCCCGGCGATCCCACTGGCCCTGGAGGTCCCACAGGTCCTGGTAATCCCCTCGGTCCCTGCTCACCAGCAGGCCCCATAGGGCCCCGTATGCCCGGAGGACCTTGTGCCCCCTGAGGACCAGGCTGTCCATCTCTTCCAGGAAGACCAGCAGAACCTGGTTCACCTTTAGATCCGGGTGGTCCTTGTCTGCCTCCCGATCCTCGAGAGCCTTTGGACCCGGGGCTGCCGGGTACACCTGGAAGACCCTTCAGCCCAGGTAGACCTGGTGGTCCTGGAATCCCCTGCTCCCCTCTGGGTCCCCTTATGCCAGCTGCACCCTTTTCTCCTTTCTCTCCCTTTGAACCAGTCTGACCAGGTGGTCCCTGGGCTCCTTTGTCCCCTCTTGGCCCTCTGGGACCAGGGGGACCTGAAAAATTAAACATCAACTGTAACATTTTTAAAAGTGTTTTTACAATACTAAAAAAAAAAATATCATTACATTTGTGGGAAGATTTTCTTATACTATTTTGCATGAGGTTATGAACATATTACCGTATTTTTTCAGACTATAAGTCACACTTTTTTTCATAGTTTGGCTGGTCCTGCGACTTATACTCTGGTGCAACTTATATATGTTAAAATATAAAATTTCACATGTTCTTAAAGGCTCTGTTAGGAGAATTGGGAATCAGTGTTTTTTTGGGACAAAGATTACGCTTCCCATAAGCACTAGCGACAACTGTTATAAGGGCATAACTGTAACCACATGTGCATTAGTCAGCTGCAGATCTTCTTTACAAATCTGTGTTTCTTTTTTAAGACAACAACTTGCACGATGCAAAGCGATGACATCATTATGTGAGTGAGTGAGCGAATGTTGAGGCCACCGGAGTGGAGTTGTCGGGCTTAGTGCTACCATTAGGTAGTATTAGCTGACAGAGCTGGAATGGCAAATGTTTCTTCGCTAACGGGACACCGACTGTTGTGTCTGGAACAGCAGTGACAATTGGACCAGCAGGTCCACACTGTGTTGGTGGATATATTTCCTGCGGAACAGCTCACTGACTTCCAGGTGGTTGTACAGTATGTCAGCTCCCTTCCAGACAAAGTGCAGGAAAACCAACTGCGATGCTAGTAAGAGGAGATAAGGTAACCTGGCTCCTACATACATACAATTACCCAGTACACCGCAGGCAGAAAAAACAGTAAAACACTATAAAATTGTTAAAAAACTTTCCGGTGACCAGTGGTAGAAAGTCAGACCAGTGTCCACTTTAGCAGCCCCATTAGCAGTTCAGAGCTAGCTGCTTCATGTGCATTCACAGCACTGTATTTTGCTGTTATAATGGTTTTATTCCTGAAGGACAGTTTAGTATCCAGGCTCTGACATCAACATTCAACTCCGTACAGAGACATTTCAGTCTCGCCTTTACACAGCCCTTAGTTTGTGACTAAAACAATGCTAAAAATAAAACAGATTACTGACGTCAAAGAGCTAGCCATGCGGCTAATGCATTAGCCTTTACTAAATGTTTGACTGATACCAACAGACACTGCACTCAAATCCCCTGTTCCAGTTTATATGGATAAAAAACAGAATCATTCTGTACCTGTGTAGATTAATTGGGACAACTCCACATCTTTTTTCATTTCTTTAACTCCTTCATTCTCTCCATCGGTTAAATCAATGCCGACATTAATCAGTGTTTTAGTCTGTGCTCTGTCACTCTCCCATTTATCTTTCTTCTGTTTTTTTTTTCCCCCTAAAAAATCTGATTTATAATCCAGTGCGACTAACATATGTTTTTCTTCTTCTTCAAGATCCATTTTTTGACTGGTGCGACTTATGCTCTGAGTATACGATACAAGTAAAATAAGGTAAATCTCAAGTACTGTTTGTTTTGAGGTCTGACTTTCTGACGTCACAATACCACACTGAGACTGCAACACAACTAGCAGGATCACATTTGGCTGGTGTTGGACATTTTGTTGATATCTGTGCTTACTTTAAAACAAATATTTGTAACATCCATGATCCTTTGTTTTCTATGTATGTGCCCATTTCATTTGGTTGAGGCATATCCTATGTCCTATTGTTAATATTCAGTTACTTGCAACTATCTGACTAGAATAAAAGGTCATCTGTAAATATATATCATGATGCAATTAAAACTTTAATAATTGTCCTTAAACATGTTTGATGTCTGGGTCCCATTAGTATCACTATAATCCCATACTATTCCACTACATGTATACAAGTAACTATAAAAACGCGCAATGAAATTAATGAATGGGTTACTTCTTTCATTTTTACTACTTTAATTCATGGACTATATTTGCAATTATAGTTATTGTTCTTATTGCACCCATTCAGGGAGACATAAACACAAGGTTTGGAATGGTGGAGTGATGGACACCAAGGTGACGTGCAACATCTGTCTGTGTCATTCCTGCGGCAGCATCCCAACTGCCTGATCACAGTTGACTCACTCACGTGTGGCATTTCGGCTACAGACATTTTCCCTATTTTTACTTTGGGGATTTTATAGGAAGGGTTATACGTGTACAAAGCCTCCACATTTTTGGCTAACAATTTAGCCCATCCCATATTTCACTCCCCTACCCAGTTTGTGAGTACAACTTTCATAATTTGGTCTGTGGCTGAGAAAAAGCTCAATCAGTCAGACAGAACAAAAAGCTGTTTGGACTACATCTAAGTACATCTCATGACAATTCTAGCAATTTTTAAAATGTGCATGTTTAAAGTTGCTTAAAATGTTTTATTATGAACTGTTTTGATTGAGAGACCTCTAGTGGCAGACAGTAGATACTGCATCCACTTATTTATTTTTTTTTCTTGGCAAAGAAACTGAATATGGATTAGGGTTAAATATCATATTCTTATTATTAGTAGTATTCTTTCATTCACAATAAAATAACTTAATAGCACAGCATATAATAAAGCCAGAGAAAACCCACCTTGTAAAATGGTGAAGTTGGTTATTAGTTGTGAGTGCTTGGTGTCCACCAACTTCATCTCCTCCATAACATAAGACAGGTTGGTGACCTCTTTGTCTAATCGTGCTGCCAGATCTTCCTGCTGGGACCTCAGACTGGATGCGTCTGTCCTCATATCTGTCATTGTGTGGTTGAGGTTTAACAGAAAGTCTGAGTGATGGCCAACTGTCTCTGAACATGTTCGCAGCTCGTTCAGGTTGAGGTTAATTGCGCCAAGCAGCTGCGTAGTGAAGCTGATGTTGCCTGTCACACGATCTATACTCTGCTCTGACTCATCCAGCCGAACCTCCAGCCGGTCAAACTTAGTGGATGTGAAGTTGCCAAAGTCTCTCTGCTGGTCCATGAGCTCCCTCAGGGTCTGGTCGTGGGCATCTGTCAGAGTGCTGGTGTTCTGGAGCTGGCTGGTCATAAATGCCAGCTGTGATCCCACCTCCTCCAGGCTGTCATTGTTAGATTTTGCTAGAACTGAAACATTACTGGCCAAGACTTGCAGGTTCTCCACCTTGCTTCGAAGCCACTGGGCATCTGAGGTTGCTTGTAACGCTAGTTGCTCAAGGCTCTGAAAGTCATTGCGCATTTTTTGGATCGCCTGGCTGGTGTCATCCACTGAGCGCTGTAGGGCGGCGATGAGCCCCCTCTGCTGGGCCTGGGTCATATTTAGACTGCTGATGCTAATCAGGGCCTGGTTCTGGAGTTTGACCTGCTGCTGGACCTCTCTCTGCAGTCTCACCGTGTCATCCTGCAGACCCTCGATGAGGCTGCTGTAGGACTGCAGGGTGCCGTTTACAGAGCGTAAGGTGGCTGTGTTGCTGTCTACCAGGCCTTGAATAGAGCCATGGCTACTCTGGATTTCTGAATCAATGTTTTGCAGCTGACTCAGCTTAACTTGATCACTGTGGATGTGTTCCTGCACCGCAGACAGCTGCCTTTGGAGAGTCCAGATGTTGTTCTTAAAAGCCTGGATCTCTGTGGTGGTATTGTCAGACTTTTCCCCGGTTTGATCGTCTAAGAGACAGATTTGTAAAATGACAAACCATGACAGACTCTCACTGTGGTATTTTCTTAAATATAAACCTCAAGACATCAAACTTACCCAGCTTTTTCAAGTCCTTTTCAACAGCATTAATCTTTCCGCCATAGTTTGCTATACCTTCAGACACAGTGTCAACTCTTTGTACCACTGTAACAAAAACGAGACAGGTAGACAAAAAGTTAGTGTCATAGTCTCATCACAGGCTCCGTTCTGTATTAACAGGGATGACAGAATGGCCTGCAACCACAGACAACATATATAAAAGGGATAAGTAAGAAAACCCATGGTTGATACTATAGTCTACATGTCTGGTAGGCATGTAATAACGGACCTGATTAATGTAATCACTCGGATCAGGCCAGATTTAGTGTGCGACACAGAAATTTAGAACAGTAGCACCATTAAAATCAGGTAATGAGATAGAATGAGTTGGGTACTGAGGCAGATTCAGCAGAGATTGAGTGGGTGGTCAATGCCAGAAATTGAGATTGGAGGTGGAAAAGAAGTAAATTGAGAAACACTGGCGAGGGCCCTAGGGGACAGGAAGTGACCTAGGGGGGTCCTCAGTAAACAGGCGGATCAAAGACAGCATGGAGGAGACAGACGCTGTGGCAAAGGAGGCTCTTCACGCCCCCACAGGCGACACCAGCGTTCATTTCCTCTGGAATGTGTCTGGGATTCCAGGGAATCAGCCCACTTCTACCACCGGCCTCGCCAGGGGGACACATCCTTTAAGTGGAGCCAGCATGGGCTCCTCTGCTGGGAATCCCATCTGTTTGTTCCAGCAGTTAAGAACAACAGTTTAGTCACAAAGCTTTGGCCATGAAAGACCACATCACCAGCAGGACAAAATCAGCTCTTTTAAATCCATCCATCCCTCCAAATATAGATCCACGTAAAGCCTCTGATATGTTAAACAATGGCACATATATATATGATATATATGTGCCATTGTTTAACTCAATACTCTGTTTACTACGAGATTATATTATACGTACATTCAACTTAAGACTAAAGGCCATTCTTTGGTTTACAGGCTGAATATAAGACATGTCTTGATGTTATGGAAAAACTGAAGTAACTGACATCAAGATGTTGAGGAAACACCAAATTGCCAAGTGAATGTTTAACTAACAGTGTCAAAGCTGCTTTTTGTCTTCCTTCTTCATCCTCTTAGGAACCCAATGAAAATTGTCTCACGGAACAAATAAACACATTTAAAACCATACCAACCTATAAAATTATCCTCAGATTACCACACTATTTTAGTTAGGAGAGAAAATGGTCAGTTACAGAGTGAATGTTCCACACAGAAAACTAAATGGGACAACTTTTCCAGACACAGGATGTACAGTCCAACACGACGTGATACAAAAAGTACTTTGACTTCAAGTCCTGAGGCAAAACCAGAGGCTGTATCTATGGCACATTGTTTCTTTTACTTTCTCTTTCCGGAGGCATAAAACTAACATAAGCAAACTATCACACACTCTGTTCTGCACCTTGTCCACATTGAACGTCCAGTGAGTCTTATTGCATCACAAGACAGCAAAATAAACTATAAAAACTGGAAGCAAAGAAGTTGCAACAGGACTGCAAAGGGACCCTGTATATCCAAATGTTGTAAAACTCAGCAGCTTTGTATTAGTTTGGACATCTCCAGCTCTTGCGTGGGTGGTTCTAAAACTCTGTGTCAACTCTGTCCAGGCTGTCTAGTAAAATCATATTTTCCTGAACATGTAAATTCAGAAACTATTACCAGTTGACAAAGTTTATAACTGTGCTTGGTACCTTTTTCAGGGATGACACTGACACTTTATTGCATATTGCACATATTGCATGTGTCACTTTAACCCAGTAACTCTTATTACCAATACCTCATCTGTTTAACTTCACTGTTTGCACCCCCTGCTGTTTATTTTTACACTCTATGTACAGTTATATTGTTTAGAGTTTAACGTTTAGTGTTTATAGGTTATAGTTATATCTTATTCTATTTTTTGATACTCTGTCAATATTTTTTTCTACTATCTTCATTTTGCACTGTGGGGCCTTTGAGTCTTGTAACTTCAGTTTTCTGTATGTGATGCACATATGGCAAAAACTGACAATAAAGCTGACTTTGACATCCTTGAACTAAATGTGCAACTAATAAAACTGATAAGATGCAAAATGATACAGAAGATGTAGGTGCTTTCCAGTACAGGGTTCTTCAGTCATAATTGATTTAACACAATTAAGAACATGAAATATTTATTGAAAACAGTGCTAAATGTCTCTTTGGTCATTTATTTTGAGCCCACTTGTCTACAGTGTTACATTTCCATTTTCCTGCAGGTTTGACTCCACAGTTAATGTTCTCATTCAGTCACTATTTCTGATGTCTTGGTGGAAATAAATGTGACTTAAATCATTAGGAACCCAGAGAATGACCTCATATTGCC
>JAPTGZ010000014.1:19346980-19357539 GCA_029814645.1 Fowleria isostigma | reverse complement strand
TTGCTCCTAGAAGGCGTCCAAAGGGGAAAGACTTAATAAAATAAATTAACAGAATAATCAAAAACACTGGCTGTCAAAATTATTGTTCAATATTGGTTTTGCTTGCATGGTTCATCAAATGTTACTTGGACAATAGTTTTCTTTGTAACATAAAGTATTGCAATTAATCCTTCTGCTGTAATATTCTTAGATCACAATTAATTTAGTGATCCTACTTACCTACCTGCCCCAACGGATCAGGTCCACTGATCTGTGCATCGCTACCTTGCGCTCTATGTTTTCATGTACAAAGATGAGAGTATTGACATGCGCTGGAGGAAGGCTTGTGCGCAGTCAGGTGATGGGAGGGAGGAAGAGAGAATAACACCCAACTTGTCGACTCCTCCAAAGTCATGTCAACTTGTGCCACAAACTGACTTTTCTGTTAATGCCTTAGTGTCAGGTATATTGTCGACTGCAACTCCTGCAACTTTGGTGAAAGGAAATGAATGGGTCTCGGATTGGGAGATATCAATATGAAGGGAAGTCAGGTTACGCAGGGTAAAGTGATTTAGGTTACGTAGGGTAAATTCTCATGTCCTCAAGGGTGGTAATCAAAATGCTCAGTCAAGCACAAATGATTTAATATTATCCCAATATTATGATTGGAGCGACTAAATAATGTTTAAAACCTATAGTCATTGAGGTTGAGAAATAAATCAGTACTCTCTAGGGCAAGTAAAGTAAGCGACAAAATGTGAATAATGATCATTGTAAATGAGAAGCTGTTCTCAATTGACTTTACCTGATAAAATAAAGTTAAATAGAAGTAAAATAAATGTAAATGTGGATGTCAAATATAGTCTTTAACACAATGAAAATCCACTAGCTCACATTTTTTTGTACTACTGTTTACTGTGTCATTTCAAAACAGTGAAGTGGGTTTTAGGACTCAGTTATGTATCAGCTACAATTGATAAAATAAGTCTATCTTAATGTTTTTTATTTTATCCCCTGGCTGTGCCCTCCTATCAACAGGTGAAAACCAATGAGTGTCTTCAGAAGGTGTTGGGCCAACATGTGCCACCAAAACATCGTCAGTGTGCTTTGGCATCGATTCTGTCTGTGGTTTGTACTGGAAGCATTAAACCCATTCTTCTAAAGCCAGTCCATCAGTTGATATTTTGATGGGATGGGAAAGTAAATAACATGGGTTTTACATCATCTTCATACTCATCCAACCATTCACCGTGACTTTGTGTCTTGTGCATGTGTGTGTTATCTGGAAGAGGCTCAGATCAAGTTTTTTCTTTAATTAGGTACTCATCTGCAGATATTAAATATGCTGTTGATATTTGGGTGAACTGTGTATCAGTGACCTTTGAGAGAACGTTTTCTGAATTTGCTGGGGGGGCGTGGTAGGCCTGCGCTCACATTTTCCGTAAATGATCCATTGCCTCCAAATAATGACAAAGAATCATTGCCAGAGAACATTCATGTCATACTTGGGCATTGCTTACGCCACTCTAGGGATGCAGTACTTAGTTTCTCACACAAGCAGGTCTCCAGTGGATGCATACACTGATCAAACAACAGCAATGCTCTTATTCCTTGGCACACAAAGAAACATGAAATGAAATGTTTGGACAGTTGCTCTCTCAACTCAGTGTAAGTGAATAATGTTAATTTATTACATTTACATCATTGAAGTGATGTTTATAGAAATGTTCTCTCTACGTGTTAGTGTTACAGAGGACAGTCTTACCTTTATATCCAAGTACAGCAACAGCGATGGTGAGTAGAGTACACAGCACATAGAGAAGCGCTATGGAGGTCTTCAATGCCCATTCATTTTTACACTTTGTGCATTGGGCGCCTTCCTGGATCCCTTCATAAAGACACAGACACATATTTAACTTACACAGATATCAGAGTTTACTAAGGAAATAGCAAGGATAAAAACTTTGCCATGACATAACTCACTCTTGAGGAACAATAACCATGTGTGCTGTGTTTTTTTTTTTAACATGTTTTTTTCTTGTTTTTTTTTCTTTTTTCTTTTTAGTTTTGTAATGTGTGAATGTATTGGGTAATTTTCCGCATGTACGTAGGGGTGTGTATTGGCAAGAATTTAGCGATACAATACCAATCACAATACTGGGATCACAATATGGTATATTGCAATAAATCACAATACTGTTAACAAGGTGATATCTTTGGTTTGCTTTGTTTCTTTTTAAAAGAAGATTTCCTGGGAAAACTGAATTTTGCCAGAAAATGCACAGATAGTAGACACATTTTTATTTGCTCAGAACAGGATTTAATGTTATATCACAAAACTTTCCTCTGTAAAAACTTAAAGTGGAGGATTAGGATAAATCAAGTTTTAACATCTGGCGTTATAGTACAATGAACACACACAAAAAAAACCCAAATAGACAAATTAAGTGTCACAGACATCCTGCTCAAATGTTCATATTCTATTAACTGTGAAAAGAATACATAATGAACAATGTTATCAATTTAAAAACTACATGCATGACCAACAATATCACAATACTACTTTTGAACGACTCATTCCCTCAGTGTCTTGTGTTTCAGCAGATCTCATGTATGATGACTAGGGGGGTAAGAAAATGTTGCAATATTTCATTTCATGATACCAATACAGTATCTTGAAATGAAATTTTGCGATATATTGTGGAACCAATATTTTCTTACACTCCTACATGTGCGGGACCATTTAAGAATAGTGGAAGCATTTGCTGCAGCTGATGAAGATCCTAATAAATAAACAAAACAAATAAACACAAGAGAATAATAAAGCATAATTATACATATTTAGTTGCCAACGGCGGATTTTCTCGGCAAAAATTGGTCTACAAGATGAATGTGGGTAGAGTTTGGTGTTCCAGGACTCCCCATGTCCCACATCTGGACAAACAGCCCTGGAGTCTACATTAAAGAGACCAGCAGTTCCCTCAGGGCCCGGGTGGTGAAGGGGCAAGGGACACAAAAACAAACCCCCCCACTGATTTGTTTACACTCAGCTACATGCTTATTTCCAGAACCCAGCCTTCACTCAGCAAAAGGCCTTGTTTTCAGTTACTGTCTCTCATGGACACACACATTCTGTCCCTAGTGAAGTACAAGAAGCACTGAAAACAACTCCTGTGAACCCAACAACATGGTGTGAACTTCTGCCTCTTCTTCATCGAGCTGCATATTCCAGCTACGTTCTAGTGGCGTCAGACCCGAGGAGTAGAACTACAGTCTGTGAAATGGCCACAGCTTGTGGTGGGGACACCGGTGGAATATTTCTTTCCAAGGATATCTTTCATGACAGATGAGTGGCGAGATCCACAGTGCTGACGGGAACACAGCTGGGTTTCATTTCCAATTCAGGAAGTGTGTGTCTGTGTGTGTGCTGTATGGAAAGGTTGGAGGTGCAGTGTTTGGGTATGTTGGGGGGGAGGTTCTGATTTTCATGCACCTGGAATGAAATTCACTCCACATGCCTGAATATAAAGGAATAAGCACATCACATGAAAACCAGTCCGCTGTCATGACACATCAACCTGTAAAGAGCAGGAATCTTTACGTGCCAAAGAGCTGGCCACACATCATGTTCAAATGGATTTTAACTGATGACGTAATGCTGTAATACATTGAAAAACAGCGCTGATTGGCTCTTCAGAGTCACACTGGGAGTTAAGATGCCAAAGTTAACAATTTGACTTGTTCTTATAGGTGTCAAGGGATTGTTAATGATCACTATGTGTTAGAATTCAGTTAAACATGAGGGCCAGCTGAAGGGTGGTCTCCTCAGTATCCAGCCAACCTGAGAGAGAGAGAGAGAGAGATTTACCGTAAAGAGCATGGGCAAGTCCTACAAAAAAGAAAAAAAGGGATTAAAAAAAGTGTTTTAAATGTAATACTTCCAGGGGTTTGGTTTTTGAACAACTGACAGGACATTTCTGAATTGCATGCCAAAGAACAGCCCTACATTAAATCATCGGCCTAAAGCTGCACTGTCCTGCACTGTGTTCCTAACAGCTTCATGGCATATTTAGTTAGAAGAAATAAAAGAATAATGTGGGAAAAAATTAATGATTTGGAAGAAAGTGAGGAAATGTTTAAGAAACATAATGAGATTCCAAGAAAACCTGTGGAAACAGGAGACAAGAGTTCTTTGTTCCACATTTGTTTGTTTTTAGCTGTTTTACTGTACCATACACCTGAGAGTGACCTCAGCTTTTAAAACCTCCAAACTTGGCTGATGCTCATATCCCAATGATGTAAAGAGTCTCCATGGCCTCCTTAAATGTATGAACCTTTAACAGCCATTGTTTTCAAGGAACCCTAACCCTGAGGTAAGGTTGGGGCAAAGTTTAAGCTTATAATGGAGGAAGTTTGAGGCCAATATGTGTACATTAGACTTCAGTTCAAAGGGAACATCTCCTATGTAAATCTGGAATTTCCCCTTGTGGAACTAATCAAGGAATATCTTATGTAGCCAAAGCACAAACTACATCAGTTAAACCTTTTAACATGCACTTTTTTTTCTAAATCTAACCCTAGTTTAGGATTAATATAACAAAAGAAGGGCACTATGCAACACCCACTAGTTTCTGTGTTTATCATGTGGTTGAAACATGCTAAAGTAGAGACAGAATAATCGCTTGGTTTGGGTGATTAATCTGGTCCAACAGGACTTTGTCTCAACTACTGGCATTAGCTAAAGTTGAACCAGACAGTGGTTGATAGAAAGACTGGATGAGATTCAACCTGAACCTATGCTATACAATATTCAACTGAGAGTAATAAGCCAAGCACTGGTGGTTGTCTCAATGTGTAATTTGTTTTAAAAAAACAACAACACATAATTTTAGGTAAAATGCATCACTCTATCTGCAATAAATATATTACAACATGCAAACAGGTTGGATTTATTGAGCAAGAAAGGTCTCCAGGTCTCCAGTGCACCAATTTCAATTTTGCAATTAAGGCATTTTTTTACTATTTTCTGGGAGAAAATACTTGATTAATTGAATTATTTTGATCTATTTTCCATTCCAAGCTGAGAATTAATATGAGGCCTCCATTCTCAGTTGGATAAAGAATACAAATCACCACCACTTTTTTCAGTTTCCTTGACCAACATTTATGATTAATTGCTTTATGTTTGTTGTTCATTGATTTAGATTAATATAGGTATTTCTGACTCTGATTTCTTACTTTTAATAAAGTGGCAGTTCATTTCATACATGCATAATGTATCTTCATTACCAACAGTTTTTAGTGGTGAGTGGGATAATACCAGGTGATTAATTGGTTATCAGTGTTTTTCTGATCCATAATATCATTATTATATTATATAGTATGTTTAAAAACTCCATGTATTAACCTGAACAAGGGCTGCAACTAACAATGATTTTAATAATTGATTAATCTGTAGATTATTTTAATAACTAATCAAATCATTGGGTAAACACAAAAGACTCAATTTGCAGACGAGTCATGTGACGAAGCGACTGTAGGTGCCACCTCACTCCCCGCACAGTGCATCTTTTTTTTTCCTTCTCACTGTCGGAGGAGGTGGTGTGGTTACATCCCCGCACTAGCCTGCCACCTAGACTTGTTATGGCTAGAGACTAGGAAGCTATAGTCTTCAACCAGCTCCTATTATAGTCTATCAAACTAGTGCTAGATGTATTAGTTCCAGTAAACAACAGGTAAAGTCAGTCTGGTGGCCTGATAATGAGGAAGTTCTACTTACAACAATAGTGTCTAACTAGCAGGCTAAAGTAATCACATAACCACAGTTGGCTATTTTAAGCTAGGTTTATATTATATTCCCAGTGGCCACAGCAGCCCCGTTTGCCTGAAATGTACTGCACCGTGGGAGTTTGGCCATTTTTTTCCTCCATATTCAAGTTATGTTGCATAAACGGCACACTATGTTTTAGCCAATCGGATGGCTCTGCAGGATGCCTGCATGCAAAGCCTCAGCCATGCTGTTCTGTGTTTTCCTCTGTTGCAATACACAGCGTGCGGGCATGCCTCAATACTAACATGCTCAAGACCAAACAAATCGACTGCCGAATTTATTGCTAACTCTTTTAAGAATCAGTTTGGATCAATTTAATTGATTCGCTGTTACAGGACTAACCTGAACTAAATTATCTTATACATGGCTAAATTATAACCTGTACCCTAACCCTAATCATAAAATAGGCCGCCCTGACACAGGTTTACTAACAAGAGTCCAGACCTGCAAGAAATATGTCTTTTAAAAGCAAATGTGCAGCACTGTGCATAGAATAAGTTGCTAAGCACAAAAAAAAATCAATGCAAAGTGGTTACCACAGCTGTGTGTGACACATCAGGAGTTACCAAAGTCTTCCCTCGGCATTTAGTGTAAGCAGAGAAGAGCATTCTGGGAATAGAGCCACAATAAATGATTGCATTTCTGAATCGTTCATAACTGTTGACATGTTTGAAGTGTCAGTTCATGCATGCTTCCACAGTAAAACAAGAATATCAGTTCATCAGTTCACAGTAATCAAAGCCCAAATTTGCTGTTCCAATGCAAACATGTTGACAGTATTTATAAATCTACTGCGCTGAAATGATACCAAAACACTTTGTAACGGTATAAACTATTACACAGGCAAAGGATTTTTCCATTTCATTGTAGCATTGAGTGATGATCTTCAGACGCTCACTGGATAAGTACAGAAATTTGGGTTGGCTGTCAAATATGGAGGACACTTGGCATAATGCAAAACACATGGCTGACAACACGACAAGAAAGCAGCGATTTCTGTTTCACAGCTCCAGTACTCCCCCAGATTTAGATCTATGTGTGAGCATAGAAAGAACAGACATCACATGTGGCAGCTGTAATCTGTTGGAGTCGAGTGTCGACACACCAGTGGGCTGTCTAAGGCTCTATCAGGGGTCACGACCCACTTGCTGTTCATTTCCCAGTGGGTTACTTCCTGGATGAGCAGGGCGAGCACAGAGAAGACACAGATGCTGAACTAGAAAGCTGAGTGAGGCTTTAGGATAACAACATACAAGTTTTTTTCATTTACACTAGTCATCTGTGTTTCCTCTGGACAATAAAAACTGTCTCTGGTAAACACAGACAAATAAGATGGTTTAAATCCAAATGAAATAGAATGACAAAAAGCATAGATCCCCATTCTCCAACTGGCTGTTTTCATGACGGCCAGATGGATTGGACACTGTCAGGACAAACGTCTTTCACACGTTCTCAAATATCTGTCACACTAACGGAGCCCAGATGCATAAATCCTAACACATGGATAAAATATTGAGGTTTACAGCATAGGGGTCTTGGCTGTATGTCGCTGGGCGGAATGGACATGGATGATAAAAGTAGGGCGATGATTTTCACAGTCCATCATTATGATGATTATTTTCTGAACTAATCAAATAGACGTTTGGTGTAGGAAAAAAATGTGGAAAAATCAGTCAGGAAGATGTCTTGTTTGATCCACAACCTCAAAATATTAAATTTACTGCTGCAGAGGAAGAAAGAAACTAGAAAAATATTCAAGTTAGAAGCTGTAATGAGAGAATTTTGTCTTTCTTCATCAAAAATTGCTCAAAAACTACTCTGATTGATTAATTATCCAAATAATGGGAGTTTAGTGGTTGCAGCTTTAGATAAAACTCTAAAACGCTTTAAGGGTAATGTGACGCTTATTTAATATTAAGAAGAAAGAGCTCTGAGGGTAGTGTGGAAAAACCTAAGTGAACACTGACCTCCTTGTTCACAATTTAACATCACAGACTCAATTTCCTCAACATTAAAATCGGACACCAATTCGTCATCTTTCCCCTTCAACTGCACAGTCGAACGGTCGCATCTTGCCAACCACAACCACAAAAACAACATATTGTCCAGGATACTCAGACCACAGACTGACAACAACACTTTTACTGCTCATAGCAAAACAAAAATAATGCTCTAAACACAAAGAGTCTTTCCAAAAGGACAGGCTGATGGGTTTTTGTAAATGTGAATGGATTGCCTTGTCATTGTGTGTTTGAGTTGGACAAAGTCACTCATTGTTCCTGCAAAACCTCTGAGTTGAAATGGAATCGGGACATCACCTTGATAATACTGTGTCTCAAAGCCTGTGTCTTTCACCATGATCGTTTCCTGATACAAAGGAATACCACAGGATCATCTTTTTCATTTCTCAACATTGCCATTAATTTGCCATAAAGTAACATCAAAGTGGCCACAGAGAAACGCAGCCCCGTTCAAGGACCTTGCTCATTAAAAAACAATGTTTATTTACTGTAAATAGCGGTCAGGATGCTATAGTAACGGACGAGAACACAAAGCTGTGAGCTGAGGTCACACAAACTGTGATTTGGAACCCTGCCTTGCCTAAAACACACTCAACCCATTTCCAGGAACCAGAGAGTAGATGCACTCCAAGAGGGCAATCAGTGAATTATACCTGGCACCGAAGACAAAGACAGAAACTCAAGACGAACTGCAGCCGTGGAGGAAACCCTTAGTGCATCGGCTAATGTAAAAATAGCAATATCAGAGGAAGATAAACACTCAAGTAATATATTCCAAATAACTTAGGGAGGAGACATTACTTTGCAACTTTATGATTCTCATTTTGAGAGAAAATAACACAGGAAGTGAGCTCAAAAGAAAAGGGAAGGGTTAAAATGTTAAAAAAAAAAAAAAAAGGGAGGGGGGCAGAAGGCAAAAAAAAATTCAAGAAAGGAAGGAAAAACACAGAAAGTTAAACACATTTTCTGAAACTTTATATTTAATCAGTGATCTAAGACCGGAGACTTCATCAGAATGTCTAAAAATGTAAATCTAAATCTTCATAGGCACAGCACACACACTTGTTTGTTTCTGTTTGTACAATAATAGGCATCTGTAAAGCCATCTGATCTTCATTACTCAAACAGAAATAAGACGTTTTACAAGATCTCTGATACACTGTAATCGAAGCCAACATGTTTTACAGTCGGGAGGGAGATGATGGCTCAATGAATGACTCATACCTACTCAGCTTTCTCAATGGTCTGCACTGAATCACAAGCTCTAACGTATGTGGGAGCAAGCGCACTGGGCCATGACAGGCGGTGTTTATGGACATAAATCTGTGACTTCTACCTGCAGGTTTCATTTTAAAGAGAAACTCTCCATTTGGATCTTCTCACACTTAAATACCGGGGTGTTTGATGAATTCCACAAGTCGTTTTGCTGTAATTTACATGCAAGTTGCACCTACTTTCTCTTAACAATCCACAGCCAATCCATAAAAACGTCTTGCTTAGTTGCCCTGTTTTATAAGTGACTGCTTAAAAGCCTGGAGAATATGCTTCTTCAAGGCTCTACCTGCCAATGACGGAATCAGAGGAAGTGCAAAATTATACCAAAAAGTGTTCATAAGATGACTCTGGGGCCCCAGGAAACCATCCCAGCTCCATGTGTGGCCTGATTTCAGCTCCATTCTTTTATTGCATGTGATGGAAACCATACGCCTCCATCACATGAGACAAGTGGGCATGATGCTTGTGGTTGTGAGTAAATGAGGTAGAAGTGAGCAGAGGAGTGAAGACAAGCAAAGGAAAGGATGACATGTGAGGAAAAAAAGAGAGACGTGTAAAACGACGACAAAAGAGTGGAGAAATGAGATGACTTAAACATGTGAGAGGTGGAGAGAAAGCTGTGACGGCTGAACCGTAAAAGCTAGTAACCCCTGTCACATTCATCTATTACGAAAAGTTGGAAGAGGAGCAAAAAGTATGGCCTCTCTGACAGGATATCTCTAACTGCGCTTTGTGTTCACGTCCAACGAAAGGCATTGTCGAAATCTAAAAAAACCAGGATTACAGCATCCAGCAGCTCTTGTTGGCTCCAACTGTCTGCCGCCTTGCTGTGGGGGGGCTACGCAGTGCTTTTCTTTTTCCATATAAAGATCTAATTCATCTGTCAGATCTGTTGATACAAAGGCAGGTCTAAAGTGTCTTAGGCGACCAAGTTTGAAGTCAATACACAATGTTATCCAAGTATAAATCTAAACATGAAAGCCGTAATGCCACTGAAAAACTTATACTTCAACAAGTTGTGTCACTCTTAACCCATAAATACTTAATAATAATTTTGTGTCAGTTTCCAAATGAATTTTTTTTCTATATCTAACCTTTTTAACCCATAAAGACCCAAATATCCACCATCTATCAAAACCATCTACTGATATAAACTGTTTAATCCCTGTTGATCCACGAACACATTTAAATAATTGGTGCAAAGTACAGGTATTCATCTTTTCATAGTCATCAGATATGACCCATTTGGATGTTCAGAAGCTCTGTAGTTATCATAGAAACATCATCATCTTCTCCAACACTGATTCACCAGTAAAACCCATGGAGTTGGATCAATGATAGTGGATGGACAAACTGGGTTTATGTTCAGTTAATGACATATTTTGCTGAAAAAGTCACTTTTTCCTTCAGTTTTCTCTGTTTTTGATAAAATAATCCTCAATTTTACTCTAAAC
>JAPTGZ010000014.1:19336364-19346880 GCA_029814645.1 Fowleria isostigma | reverse complement strand
CTTCAGTTTTCTCTGTTTTTGATAAAATAATCATCAATTTTACTCTAAACTTTTATGAACATTGATATGATTATTATTATTATTATTATTATGATTAAATTACATGTTGGAAAATACCTGATTTTCACTGAAAAATACTCAAAATACAAATGATAACATTAGAAAAAATGGCAATAAACCACTTAAGGATTGTTAAATATAGAGGAAAAATTCATTTGAGAAGTGCCACAAATGTCACACTGGGTCGTTATGGGTTAAACAACCGGGGTGGGACAAAAATCAGTGCAAGAACAAATTGTATTATACCACAATGATCTGGCACTACATAGCCAATAGTTTTATTTTAAAATGCTGGCGCTCTAGATGAATTTTCGTGCCAATTTGATCCTAAAATGATGACACACACAGACGTGGATGTTGCAATAAGTGTATTTGTGTTGGAGAGTCGCTAAGCTAAAACTCTTTTTCATACTTTTCCCCATGTCATTTGTCAAACTGATGATGTCATGGTGTTTGTGATAGTATTGTGAGTTACTTTCTCATTCCTTTCCCTATTTGACTATTAACTGTGCACAACATTTTTGTGCAATATCTGTGCAAAGTATTAGCATGACATGTACATCACGAGGTCATGAGGCAGCCAACATGATCTAACACAGGTGAATGGACTGTCCTGCATCACTGTGCATTAAGTCTGAGCTCATTTTTCTTTCCTTATTTTTGTAAACTAAAAGAATCCTCCATAGCTTTTAGGTGTTGAAAAAAATCTGGTAATAGATAAAGCCAAACAAACTGCCCATGCTTCATCCTGGGATAATAACATATCACAAACTGATAATAAATGTAGAGAAATAAACACTTCAAAATGATTTTCAGATGAGCTGTGGCTAGAGAGGCATGCAGGCTGCGGCAGCATCCACGGCCTCTCCTGCCCTCATGGCCCCGCCCCCTCCCATGAGCCCAGAGGCCCTGCTTGGCTCTGCATAGACTCAGCGCTTGCTGTAGTTACACAAACAGGTCGTCTTTCCAGAAAACTACATCAACAATGGAGTGGGGATCGGGAATGGACTTGCTCAGCTAAGGGATTTGGGGCCCACAGCGTGACTTGGGTTTTAGTTACAAAGCAAAACATCTGAGCTAAAGCACCCCAAATGTTGCAGCTCCCTTAGTAAGTGTGTATTTCTTTTAGGCTGTGTGTGTGTGGCCCACTGGTTAATGACCATCACATTAGCATCCAGAACTCGATAGCCTGCCTACGCTCAACTATGAAGGAAACGCAACACCATCAGCAAAAAGACGAGAGTTCAAAGTGATGCAGAGTGGGACAAGAAAAACAAGAAAAAGACTTTATCCAATGAAAAAACAGATTTAAAGGCTGTTTGTCTTCTTTTCTGCTGGTATTCAACTAAGTGGGATGATCACAAAGTGCAGGCACTTCACAATCTGACCAAAGAGTATTTAAATTGGCAACAGATTCCTTGTGCAACACAGGAAAAACTGAGAATCTCAATTTCTTTGTAGTCAGTGTTTTCAATATTAAAGTAGACCCTGATGGAAGGATCCAGAACCTTCCTGCAGGGTCAAGCTGCAAAGAACAAAAACTGAGTTCCTGTCTCGAAGCCCAGACTCATCAGCTCAAGGTCGGCGCTCTTGGGTCGGATCTCCCACCAGTTGCTTCAGGTGCCAGTCAAAATGTGAAACCCACTACAGAGACCCCCAGTGCTGATGGAGAACTGGCAAGTTCTTCAAAGAAAAATAAACAGTTAAATGTCACAAGTTTGGAGAAAACCAGAAATAAAACAAATAATGTGACATTTTCCCTCTGATGAGCAGCTGGGATAATAAACCACAAAATGGTATTCGAAGCATGCCCTTCTTGCACTGGTTTTATTTGCCTGCAATTTTGGAAAATCGTCTGGGAATGCATTCAGGTTTATTCCAATGATCTATCCATTTTAATCCTTTTAAACAAAATTATTGTAGCTAAGTATTTGGGAGTCTCAAAGTTTACAAGAATAATACATCCTGGTCTCCAAACATTTCACCTGGAGGATTTTGGACACTTCAGTGTATAAGTCATGCATGTTGTGGGGCTTCCATAAAATCAAACCAATCTGCTAATAACTTACATTTTTGGGGGTGCTGCCACTTCCTGTGGCCTTAGTTGATCAATTCACTGTGGAACCACAAAACCATTGTGCTTCTCAACAAGACACTGTTTGTCTACCTTCAAAACCACAACTCTGCTTTTTTTTTTAAGTGCAAACAAACAAGACATGCTGATTTAATTTGCACCCTAAACCACAGGTTGAACTGTGGTTTATTCCAATAAATATATTAGAGGGATAAATTTAGAGGTTTCCTAAGATAACTGGTCTCACATTTACGATACAGACATGAAAGAACAAACAATGTTCTCATCAAACTCTTCCCACGAAAGCAAGTAAGTGCATTCCTTAAAACATCCAACTTTTGCTTCAAAGTGGGACCAGATGAACTCTGAAGACCATCTTTTATACAATCTACCCACACAAACTTAGGCTGTAATTCCTATGATGGCCACTAGGGTTACTAGAGGCTTCTACAAGTAAATTTAAAGGAGTAATATTTTACTTTTTTAAATGAAATAATGCATTTTAAAACATTTCCCCTGTGGTCTACATAAACTTTAAATGTTATGCTTGGGTCTGGTTCTTTATTAATTCAACTCCACAGGTCCATCTTCAACCCTATTTCTGAATAATATAATCAGACAGACCATTTTGAGCGGTGGCCCATTAAATACAAGTAAGGCACTTTACACCCCCCCCCAAAGTTGTTGACTGTACTGATCCGTCCCGTTCAGCCACTTGTGTTTGTTAATACCTTTTCAAGACTTTTTTAAGTTGTTTAATGCAGATTTGTAAATTCAAGACTTCTAAGACTCCCATGGGAACCGTGCACTACATGCGCTGAATGCACAGAAATGAGTGATAAACACCTGATTTTTGTAGAGAAATAACTGAATAAAATATTATGCAGCATCTTATTTTTGATAGGAATCGTCCCATCCACAGACTTCAGCTGCTCCTAAGCAGTGTCTGAAATGGAAATGGACTACAGGTTGCGTTCTGCAGAAATTGTGCTCCATTAAACCTTGGTCTAAAAGTGTGTGCAGGTTTTTGGAATACATAAACAGAAATACAGCTGGTAAAATGTCTTTGGGATAACTTTTTTAACAGACCATGCCCACATCACCACCACACCAGCCACATTCAGCACTGGTTCTGCCACATACAAAGTGGTCTGGGATTAATCAATGCACTTCTTCATTACTTTTGAAGTCCAGTGAGTGAGTCGTTTCCTTTCTGTGAAATCTGCCGAACACTGAGGCTGACGTTCTCTATCCGACCCAATGTTCTGCTCTCTACCGCTGGTGTCGCTTGTGGGTAACATCGGTGTAACATTATGGTCATCCTGAGTACGCCGCTCTATGATTTTAGGGTTGGTTGTAATAAGAAGCTCTATCATTTAACAGTGGCTTTGGAGGGACATGGCGGGCTGTAAAACTTGAATATGACTGTGGTTTGTGTAATGTCAGGTGGTTAAAAAGTCTTAAAGAGGGTGCTGAGTTGAGGGTGTTGTTCAGTTTTACATGTAGCTATACATGTTGTAAATTTTTATATTTCCTTGCAACTTGAAGAGATGATTAAGAGTTTGTGTTTTATGATCTAGGAGGTGACATTTTGAAGAACATCAAATGTTCCTAAGATGCACCAGATCACCAGTGATCCATGTTAGGATTAGGCTTATAAAAGAAGTGCACAATCAATATACTTTGTTTCAAAAGGAGCATTTTGTAGTTTCTGTGTTTAACATCTAGCTAAATAAAATATAAACCTTATTCCAACCACAGCCTTAAGCCTACCTCATGTTCAGGGTTTCTTTGATTCAATGTAAAGTTACGTAAAGCACAGAGCAAGTGACACTAGTTATGATATATCAGAAAATGTGAAAATATGGATTACTCAGAAAGTCTAAAACCGGCCAACCAAAGGGTCCAATTTGGCCAACAGGATAAAGTAGTGAAATACAAAAATGTAACTAAACATATTAACCAGACCAGTAAAATACTATCATAATAAACTATAAATAATGAAACCTTTTGTTTGTGTTAGTGTAAAAAAAATACACTAAAATGTTTATATTTATAGACTAGCCTTTTAGAAAGAATGTGAATTAAGTGCAATTTTAACACTGTGATCTGTAAGTTTTAATGAACATGTGAGAAGGATAAACTGAGGCAAAATAATGGCATAAGTCGTTAAAATTGCACTTTTTTCTTAATGGATTTCATTTTGTTCATGTTTGTTCATGTGTTTCACATTTTTTGAAGGGTAGGGAAAATATATTTTTACTGTTTTTACTCTAAAACATAGAAGTTAGACAGGTAAATTTTGGAATTGACATTATTTATTTATTATTATTATTTTAATGATCCGGCCTACTTCAGGTCATATTGGGCTGTATGTGGCCCCCGAACTAACATTAGACACCCCTGGTCTAAAGCTTCAGAATGGAATCAAATAAATTTCACTGATTAGTTTGAATTGCTCAACACAATAATTCATATGTAAAGACTGAGAGGAAACTAAAAACTAAATGTTCAATTGTAAAATGACACACGTTTCACTCAACTGCAGATAAGACTCCAAAGTCAACAACAAAGAATACGAAGAGTTACAGGTCTGATGAGTGATGGTGTGATCTCTGAGGGGACTGACAATGGAAACGCCGTCTTTTATGATGCTTCAAGGGTGTTGGACTTCCTTCTGGGTGGCCCACAAAATCTGCGGTCGGATGCAGAGGTGTGGCTTGTCAGTCTGACAGACAACCAGACCTCTGCTGCCGCTCTGGGTTAGGGAAGAAGATTTGTTTCTTTCCTGCCAAATCCTGTTCAGGCCGATGTACTCCAGACATGAGGGTGGCACGCTCCTCCACCTTGGAGCAGCCTGGAGTTAGAAAGATGAAGCATCACCAAAGACATGTCAGACATCTGGGCTGTGAATCACACAGAGGCTTTACCACTTACTGAAAGTAGTAATCAACACCAGACAATGGCTTTAAATTACTCTCCACAAGTGTTTGTGCAAGGGAATTTGGAAAATGCTGGAAAGGAAACTCCTCTGTGGATGGGGATTAACAGAATTTATGCTTTGGAAATAGTCTTTTTTCTAAAAATGCAGCAATGTGTGCCACGCTAAGATGGGTAACATTTACTCATCTTCTGAACCGCTTAGTCCTCAAGAGGGTCGCAGGGGGAGATGGGTAACAGAACACTGCGAAAGGATTATATGTTATATTATTCCTGCACTGTAACTAAATAGTATTCTTATACCAAGAGGATTACAGAAATTTGTGAGGTTTGCAGGGTTTTCTTGTGAAATACTGATGGAGTGAAAATAAGAAACCCACATGCTACTGTATTTAGGCAGTAGCAGGGTTTTCAAGTTCTTTAGAGGATGTTTCCTAAAAGAAAATTGCTACAGGAATATTGGCAAGGATGTTAGGAAGTACAGCTGCTTAAAGGACAGTACAACAATAGAAATGTCATAATCTATACAAGTATTAAATTGTTAAAATTGCCAGAAGAGTAGTTTGTTTCACTTGCCTTTATAAAACACACACACACACACACACACACACACACACACACACACACACACACACACACACACACACACACACACACACCATGACAGGTGCTTTTATCATTTAAGATCATTTAACATCATTTCTGTGGTTTTCCTTCATTCAACAAACTAATTGCCAACAAACACACCTAAAACCTACGTGTCAGATTTGCAGTCTGGTACTGTCTGCATTTTTATAAGTCACTATTGCTAAAATATCTAACCACAGATTCCAATGACAGCTGAAAACACTTCCCTATCTTACTATTTCATCTCTCCTGTGGTAGAATAGTCCTGCTACTGCATATTCCAACAAGTTAGGTATGACCTTGTCAAACTCAAAAAATCATTTTTGGCTAATGTCTACCATGAAAGGAGAGGCTGGAAACACTGTTCCTTAAAATGGACTATTTAGCACAAGGTCTGCATATCTGAAATTCAGTCAGGTGTGTGATCTTTTGGAGAAACAACAGAAATGCTCATTCTTTTTTAAATTTGTAATGAAGTACAGTATATGCATGAGCAGCTTAGTGCAGAGCTCTGAAAGGTGCCAGAAAAAGAAGTGAGTGAATTCCCACTGTCTGGAGTCTTAGCCACACATGGAAAATGTGATAGTCATTATGCATCTGACAGGCTTTTGGAGCTCAACACTGTTCCTCTCAGCTTCAACTCCCACTTTTGCAAACCAGGAAGCTGTAGGTTGATCTTGGCAAACCTCACAGTTGTTTTTTCGCTCTTTCATTAACATCTTGGACTATGAATAACAGATTTAGAGCATTTTATTACTTACACTAAAAGAGGAGGAATTAGAATCCCCAAATTCATTGTTAAAGTGTGTCTGTGTGTTCTGCCGCCGGAGGTGTTGGAGAAATGACGGGGTTCATGAACACATGAGACTCACATACATAAAATCAGTTTGTACTACTAAAGTGTGATGTTGTGTGTTATTCTGGGGCTGGAAACACAAATCCAGAAACAGCACAGGCACACACCCTGGAGGGAATACAAACGTAAGATGTAATGCACAAACTTAGTCCCTGTAGAACAAAGAACAACCGCTTGCCAAGTTGAACACAGACTTTTTCATGGGAGGCGTTAAAGAAATGCAGGTGTCTTGGAACGCCTCCCTTACTCTCTGCTATTCTTTTATTTAATTACTAAATCAATGACTCAGACCCCCTGTTTGAATAGTCCTAAAAGGCACTTAAATAGATCCACAGTGAACTCCAGGAACCCTCCCCTGACAACAGCACGTGGGTCACATCAAGGACACTGGGGTTATTATGGTGTGTGAGTGCTGGAGTGGGGACGGGATGGGGTTTGATGCTTTTCCTCACTCTTAAAAGGTGGGTCAGAAAAGTCACTGACACTCAAATGATCAGAGTCCAGATTGAAAATAGCAGCTAACTACCAGCACATGTGCTGTTCTGGCAAAAACATCACCGTTAGACGCCTGCTCTTTGCATCTAGTGCCTGAAGTCATGTTATTGCTGTTTTATTCAGTCTAATGAAGGCATTACAGAGAGCGAAAGAAAGGAAGGAGCTGCAAAGTTTGGACAAACCTTTGAAAGGATCTCTCAAAACTCAGATGTTAAAACTGTCTAGTAGCTGCTGTCCAGTGCTATACAGTTGCATTTACATGTCAGAAAGAATTACTCGTTCTTGCAGACTACAAGTTATTGACTGAACTCAACAGTTCTTGTCTGTTTTCATAAGGACAAAAATTGTGTATAATACCAGACACTTATTTTGATATTACTGCTATTGTGGTTCCCAGGGAGCTGAGGCGATGCCAAAAGGTGACTTGAACCATCAATAACCACTAGGGATTTAAAATAGGAACCAGTCTGTTAACCAATGCTGAGATTTATTTTTGGTTAGTTTGCTTTTCTTTGTTCTACATTTTGCTAAAATGTAGAAAAAAAAACCAAACTTCAATACAAAAAAAGGCTTGATCTCTGTTTTAATGACTGTAATAACATCTTTGAATAAGCGGAAATTCAATCAAAAATAATGAAACAACCCTTCATATATAGCATAGATAAACATCAGCCACTCCCACCATTGAGAGGTCTTAGATAGGCCTGTCAGTCAATCTTCAACAGTCACTGTAGCATATATTATACATATTTACATTATGCTCATACTAGATTACATGGCACCCTGTAAATTAGGAGCTGCACACCTGCCCCAGGTTTTCTTCTGTGTTGTGTTGAAGATAACATCATAACAGTTTGATGCAGTATTGGTATGACAACCAGCTACATTTAGAGGATACAACATCGCCCAACCAAAAAAAAGTCCCCACCTGGACTTGCCAAAGGAAATAGTTCAGATCCTTCCACTGGATAATTACCACAGTGATTAATGTTTCAGCTACAACAAGTTCTTCAGCCCTTTGTGATGCAGTGAGTAGGTTCTCATTTCTTAACCCATTAAGACCAACATCTACTGATTTAAACTGTTTAACAGCTAATTATCTATTAATCCTATCAATACCTGTAAATATTTAGTGTAAAATACAGTTTGTCACCTTTTCATGGTTGTCAGATATGACCCATTTGGACATTCAGAAGGTTTGTAGTGAACATGGAAACATTGTCATCTTCAACAACATTGATTCACCAGAAAAACGCACGGAGTTTGACAAGTGACAGTGGATGGTTTTTCTTCAGTTAATGATATATTTTGCTAAAAAACAGCACTTTTTCTTCAGTTTTCTCTATTTTTGATATAATAACTGTCAACTTTAATCTGAGTTTTTATGAACATCAACATGATCACTTAATTAAATATAGAAAATTACCTGATGTTCATGGAATAAAGACAAAATACAGAGAATAATGCCATAGTAAATGCTTATATATATCACTTAAGAAAAGTTAAATCTAAAGAAAAAAATATTTTGGAACTGCCACAAAGGTAGCTCTGGGTCTTTATGGGTTAAACAACCATCAGTTTGATAGACAGCAAAAAGACTGGACTGTGATTCAGTGAAAAAGGTTAATGTGGCCTGATGAATCCAGATTGACCCTGTTCAACAGTGGTTGAAGTGATTACCCATCATGCCTACAGTCCAACCTGTGGGGGCAGTGTAATGGTCTGGGGTTGGTTCAGTTGGTCAGGTCAAGGTTTAACAACAATATGTCCAAACAATGAGTTGAGATGAACCTGAATATACTGAATGACCAGGTCTGAATATAAATGGATTTTTTTCTACCCCAATGACCCAGACATGTTCCAAGATGGCAAATACCAGGATATATTCAATTCAGTTTTATTTATAGCAAGGTTATTATCCTTAATAAAAACTAATGAAATGACAAAAACTAGAATTGAAAAAAACATTGTCATTAACTGAAATAAATAAAAACTATAATTAAAATGGGAAAAAAATCACTAACTGAAAACTGTATTGTGTGCCTACCAAACTAAGTAAAAACCTATAAAAAATTATGGATAAAATTCCCTTTGTTTTTGTCTTTGTCAATGGTGGATTGATATGAAATCGATTTATTCTGCTGGAGCAATTTTAGATGGCTCAGTTCTGTCTGTTTTCCAGGCGCTTGTGGATGCACACCTGAACAGACGAAACGAAGCAGTGCCACTGAGAACAGTGGAGGCAGTGTTGTGTTTTTCAGTTCTAGTTTTCCATAAGTAGCGGCTTTCAAAGAGTGACTATGTAAGTTAGAGAAGAACTGCTGACATATTTATGACAACTACCATTCTCAATATTAGCATTAATATCCACATTAATAAAACTTTCTCTGTCATTGCCATGTTTGTTATTATTGACTTTGTTCTTCTCAAAAAACTTTACTCTTCTTCATGGTATTCTGCCAGTATGGTAATTAAGAGCAGCGCCGTCTGGTGGATTGATTGAGAAATGCTCATTCTAAGGTCACATGGAAGTATGAAACAGTTAAGCATGACAATATTAGAAACGGATGTGCCTATTTACAAGCAAGCATACATTAGCCGTAAGCAACAGTCAAATAAACAGTCACTGAAGCAAACTGATAAATGTCCTGGGCATTTATCAGGCTAAGATTGTGAAAGAATGGGTCAAGGAGCATGACGTCATTTTCACAGATGTATTTGCCACCAGAGTCCAAACTTGAGAAGTAAGAAGAAACACATGTGCTAGAGAAGACTGAATGAGACCAGTGCTTTGAGTCTTCCATCATCAAACAAGATCTTGGCAAAAAAATAAATATGACTCTGGATGGAAATAAATGTAATATGAAAGTCAATACTGACCAACAGAATCTTATATATGTGGGGTTTTTTTAGCCAGGGCAATGTATAACAGCAGTAGAAAACAACAACATATCAAAAGCAAGTGGAATTAATGAGTTCAGTAAAGACTGGCTAGATCAACACCAAGACACTGCTAAGACTAGAGCAGGGGTCTCAAACTCATTTCTTCCAGGGGCCGCATTCAGCCCAATTGGATTTCAAGTGGGCCGGACCAGTAAAGTAATAGCATCATAACCTATGAATAATTATAAATTTTTCTCTTTGTTTTAGTGCAGTAAAAACATTCAGTTATGAAAATATTTACATTTACAGACTATCCTTTCACGAAAAATGTAAATAACCTGAAAAAATAAAAAATTTGTAAGAAAAATAAGTGCAGTTTTAACAATATTATGCTTCGACTTCTCATTTGTACATGTACATTACAAAGAATATTTCACAAACATTTGGTAAAAGGCATAATATTGTTAAAAATTTGGAGTTTGGAACTAAAATAAGAACAAATTATCATTCAGTTTCTCATTTGCCCAGATTATTGTTGGTCTTGATAGTTCTTTGCAGTTCAACTGGACTAGTTTGGTTTC
>JAPTGZ010000014.1:19319195-19329834 GCA_029814645.1 Fowleria isostigma | reverse complement strand
GTGTGTGTGTGTGTGTGTGTGTGTGTGCGTGCGTGCGTGCGTGCGTGCGTGCGTGCGTGTGTGTGTGTCTCATTGGGCATTCTGACCCCATCGGAAAACTAATGTGTTACTTTGCATGTCAGCAAAGTCTGACATGCAAAGTACCACCAAATCTACCCCCAAAATGACTTAACCTCCTAAGACCCAGCCATGGGTTTTCTGTCTATATTTGTGGAGAAAAGTTTCACAGTTTTATACAAAAAAAAATCCACAAAACAAAACAAAAAACCACCCACCGTAAAGGATATCCCATTACTTTTTTTTTAAATGCATCCAAAAAAACAGTTGCATCATAATGTTTCCAATATAGGCAATTACTTAATTTTAAAAAGTCAAAACATGTACTTTCCTGACATTTGCTGGGTCTCAGGAGGTTAAATGCATTTCAACACATGAGCCACTTGTGCATGTTTGCATTTATTGCATATTGTACTTTCGCCAATCTAAGAGGTTTCAATAAAGTCCCAAAGCAAGCCTGAGTTTGCTGGTGTGTTTGATTTAAGCCCTGAATGGTGAAGAACAGAGGAAATATCAAAGTACTGTGTCTTTTTCCTTGCAGATTAGCCAAGTTTTTTACAACTGAATTTAAGGAATTCAGTGAGATGGCTCAGACCATATGGCATCTCATTGTTCCACTATCTCACCTGACGTAATACAAGGAAAAGTTCAAGCTCAACACATGCTAATCTTTTATTACTGCAATGCAGAATATTTGAGCCTATTTACCACAAATCCTGCATGTAGAGTCTTGAGTGCATTTGCAAGATGTTTTCCATTTCAACTGCAAGTAAATGAATGTGGGAAAGTCAGTCATTCAACTAAATCTATGCTGAATTGTTCAGTCTTTTGTGTTGGCTTTTTTGAACCAGCAGGATTAAGTGTACTCTGTTTATGTGTCAAGTCTTCCCCTTTAAAGCTCAGTGGCTTTCAGGACTCAGTGACTTTATAAACCGGACACAGATTTGCACAACAATCACAGCTTTGACATGTCACAAAAAAATTAAACACTATCGGTCTCTTGGGAGAAAGCAACAAATTAAAGCAAAACACACAGAAAGGAAATAATTGTTTGTCCCCCTTGTGTACTGACATTATGGCGCTAATGGTGGAAGAATTAGGGTTTGTGATGTTTTGCATGAAGGCAGCTCTCTTGCACAACAAACCCTCTAGAGTGGTGAGGTGGACCCTCCGAACCGGCCCCTCCAAACAGCTGCCGTGTCCCTAAGAGGGCCAATGGCACTCAGCTCAGAGTTCAGCAGTTCTCTTTTCCTACTCCTCCGAATGTCAAGAGTTCATCTGAATAAAGTTAAAAGTGAGCTGGATTTGGCTCTGTTCCCCAAAACTCTCTCATCTCACCCATGACCACTTCTTGCACACGCTCACGAAGAAAGACAAACAGGATGCCTCTACTCGGGTGACTAGGGATGAAAGAGGTTGTGTTTTAACACAGTTTGAGATCGTCTCTGATGGCGCTCGCTCGATCATAGCGTAGTCAGCTGCCTCCCATCCACTTCCATGGACCTCAGCCCAACTGTGTGTGAATGAGTCATGGTGAAGCAACACCCAAAGTACAGAGACATGAAGGCTGCTGATCCCAAATCAATGTTGAATCAACAGAACATTGATGGAGCACGCGCTACATCTCCAAGGAAAATAATAATGATGTGTCTGAGTGAGTTTAAAGAACAGATGCGTTTTTTATTTCTGTTTTTTTCGAGTCTAAAGTGATTGAAATCATATGTTCAAGAGATTAACCCTTACAGGTCCAAATATCCACCATCTACCAAAATTAGCTACTGATTTTAACTATTTATTCCTTGTTGATCAACTAATCCATGTCGATAATTGGTGAAAAATGCCCTTTTTGTCCCTCTTCCCTCAGGGAGAAGGCTGCGGAGCATCCAGAGCAGGACCACCAGACTGAAAAACAGCTTCTTTCCAACAGCTGTGAGGCTGTTGAATTCAGGCACTGCTCCATAGGCTTTAACAGAGGGGGACGGACACTACATGTGCAATAATGACACTTTGACTTTGACGGACCAGTACCTAATTGCACCTTACTGCACTACTCTGCAGAGCCACTCACTGACTCTTGCACAAGCCTCTGTGTACTTTGCACTTTTCTCTGCTGCTCTGTACTGTACTTCAGTGTGGACTGTGTTTAGGTTAGGTTAGTGTTGTAAATAGTGTCATTATTCTACTTAGGTTATTTTAAATTTTAGATGTGTATATTTTACTTATCTTTTTAAATTATTGCATTATTAGCCTTAGATTTTAGTCGATGTTGAAACTTTTAATTATTTATGAGGTATTTATTTATTTTATATGCTATGACTAATACGGATCCTCAGTAACCAATTTCGTTCTTTCTCTGTGATTGAATGATAAATAAACTTCTTTGAATCCTTTGAAAAATACAGTTTATCCTCTTTTCATGGTCATCAGATATGACCCATTTGGACATTCAGATGCTCCGTAGTTATCGTGGAAACATAGTCATCTTCTACAACATTGATTCACCAGTAAAACTCATGGAGATGGATCAATGACACACTGTTGGACACACTGGGTTTCAGATATGGTAGATTTTGCTAAAAAAGTCACTTTTTCTTTAGTTTTCTCTGTTTCTGGTATAATAATTCTCGACTGTAATCTAAATTTTTAAGAACATCTACATGATCTTGATTGAAAAAATGCAAAATACAGAGGATAATATTATATTAAATGGTAATAGATTACTTAAGAAATGTTAAATACAGAGGAAAATTGATTTGGGAACTGACACAAAAGTAGCACTGAGTCTTACTGTAATGGGTTAAGAAAGTTTTCCGCAAGTGTTTTCAGTAAAATACTCAAAAATAAAATGAATGGTAAGTAGTTCACGTTGAATGACTGTTTGTAAGGTGTTAAGTCTCATAAAGTTTTCTGAGGGCCTTTAACTGCTGCAGTAATTTAATATGGAGTCAGTTTTGGATCATTTATATCCTGAGGTTGTATCATAGTACCGCATAGTATAATATAATGTGGAAAAAAAAAAAGTGTCTTGATCTGTATTTTCTTTTGATATACTAATGAGGATAAAGTGGGTATGGAAAATGAATGAATAAATAGTAATTCACAACTTTGAGATTTTATCAACATCTACATGATTAGTGAAATAAACATAGGAAAATACATGATTTACACTAAAAAAACACAAAATATAGAAGATGATATTGCAATAAATGGTGTGAAGAGAAGAGAAGAGAAGAGAAGAGAAGAGAAGAGAAGAGAAGAGAAGAGAAGAGAAGAGAAGAGAAGAGAAGAGAAGGATATTGTAATGTTCACTTAAATATCATCTCCACTTTGTAGGAAGCAGGAACAACACATCTAGTAGAAATTCAATTAAGTGTGTACTATGAGGTCTGAACATAAAAGAAAACACTTTTATCTGGAAATGTATACTTCTGTTGAATTTAACTTTTTTTTTTTTTTTACCAAGTATTATCTGATCTTTTCCAATCAGGGGTGGCAGAAATGTCAGATATTTCCAACCCAAACATGAACCGCCTGTGTGGTTAGATACTGCACAGATAGTGGAGGGTGTAATTTTTTTCAGTGTGGGTGAACTGACCCTAGGAGCCGTTTTATCCTTATCTTTCCGGTGCTGTCTGGTTCACTACAGTGTAAAAGTCTGCTGGGAAAATCTGAAAACTTCTGATACCCCGGATGGCATTGGACCCTGGCAGTGTGAATTCCAGACTCCATAGATTAAACTACATGACCACGCTTCATGTGCTAACATATACTATCGCCACACCACAACAGACAGTTATACAGTGTGTTTACTAAGATTTCAGTTTGAGTAAGTCTACATTTTTGGGGTCATAAGCAGGTTTTTGTGAATCAACATGTTTAACTGTCTCAATTTAAGTGGATAAAAGAGAGAAAAGAGAGTTTTGTCTTCTTGATCTGGTGAGCCCTGTCAGCAGTCATTGGGCTTGTGGTGAGGTGGACCTCACAAACTGTCAGCCACATTTATGCTTAACCCCAATTTTGTCCTCACAGGCCAAACCCTGAGTGACCGAGCCAAGTATCAGGACAGACCAAACTGAAGCTGCTGGAAATTTGTCCTGATACGAAACGTGCCTTTTTGTGAGCTTCAAATGATCACTTAAGATGAAATGCAAGTAAGCAATGTTAGGTACCAAAAGGAAACAGCCAAACCCACACACTCTGCGCCTGTAATTCAAAACATTTCATTCTCTTAACAATAAAAGTTTTGTTATGAGAGCTCCAAGCGTGACAGCTTTTATGTCTTCCACCTTCAGAAAAAGTAAAAAAGTCACTTTTCACTTACCGAACCTCTTGTATCCAAAAGACTGTACTTCCTCCTCGTCTGCAAAGTCGTCTGTGTGACATAATCAGAAACATATGACATAAATAGGTCAGGCGCACGCTATTGGGGGTACAATGTGTTTAAAGATGATGGAAGGACTAGAGGTGACTGCAGAACAACTAAATCAAACAGAACCACAGCAGGACAGCAGAGATTCATAATGTTGTCCTTGAATACACTGATGTCTGTTTGGAAGAATCAGTATGAGGATTAAGCTGCAGATAGTGCGGTATCATCTCTATCCTCTCTGTGTGTGTGTGTGTGTGTGTGTGTGTGTGTGTGTGTGTAGAGATAGGAGGTCCAGAGAACTGTAAAACCCACAGGCTGCGGTTTCTCTGGGTTGTTGACAGTAAACCTTAATTACACTCTGCTACACTACACTGAGGACTGGAGTAGAGCAGAGAGGACATCACTGGTAATGGTAAACAGATGGAGTTGAAGGGGGTAACATGGGTGAGGGGGAGAGAGACAGGGGAGACAGGGGAGGATGAGTTAAGTGTGTGTTTGTTGGTAGGGGGTCGGGGGGATTGTTTGTGCCATTAAAGTAGATGAAAAGCCTTTAATACCAAAGGGTTCAGTCCCGCTTAAAGGCTATTTTACTCAAGTTTCTTATGGGAAATGTATAAAGTTTAATTCTGCTCCAAATACAATACTTGGCTAATCTGCAAACCACATGGACAAGTGGTGTGCACTGGACAGCATCAGTTATGCAGGATCTTTTGTTTGTCGTTTTCTCATGTCATGAACACAGATTCTCAAATATAAACCCATATGGGAATGTGAGATATATATACACCCCTTAAGAAAGAATGATGTTGCCATATATCTTAAGGCAACTTTGTCATATAAATGCATCCATTGGATATATGAAAATATTGGTTTACAACATAAAATAGGTCCCTCGTGGTGTAATGTGTGTAATATGTATGTATAGCTCATATAAAAGAGTTTCTGACATATATACTCTTCATTCTAATGTCTGGTACAAATAAAAGTACATTGGTTTGGAAAAATATAATGATAACAACAAAAATAGCTCATAAAAGTTTAATGTTAGAACTGATATCTGTCCATTTTCCATGGTTTTGTTGATAATAGCCAAATTCACATAAGTTCTTACATCAATAACAGTGTCACAAACAGTGCTTTAAGGCATTTTATGTTTTCTTTTCTGTCTGTTTTAGTCAAATGATACACACAGGAGTTAGTACTTGATTGCATAACCATTGTTTTGATGACTTTTGATGGTCTAATTTTTTTTTTTCCGCGACTGTAATCTCAATATATGAAACTGACCCAATGTGTAAGTATATAAGTTAAATGTTTTCACTTCACATGTGCATCTACTACCTAATAAAACCATATTTACAAGAAAAAATAAAAAGCAAGAAATGAAATCGATCTAATAAAAATCTAGATACTTTTATTTTTTTCATAATTCGTGCATGAGAGGGTTAATTTAATGTTTATACACATTACATTTGCATACAAGTTTAGTGAGGTAAGTAACATGTTAAAGGGACAGGTTCATAAAAACAAAGGCTAATTGTTCAAACATAATTTTTCTCCTCTTTTTTTCCTTCAAAGTGATGCAACTACGTAGCGGGAGAAAAACCTTTCAACTATTTCACAACTTCTGCACCACAGTATAGTAATGTCATCCAGATGTGAGAGTCATGGACCACAACGAAATCAACACAAACTCAGCGGAGTTTGTAAAGACTGAATCTGGATCAACTACACAGTCTATACTACATCAACTATCAGCTGTGTGTTTACGTACCTTTCATGGCGTTTTATAACTCGTTGAGGACTAGAAGAGATGAGGAGCCCTGTCACTTTCTGCGCATCTCAGCATCCAGAGCAAAGGTATAAACGTGTTCCGCGGAGAACGACCCGCACTGACCAACAGAACTAGAAGTGTGTCTTCATGTTGACAGAGGGCTAAAATCCCACCGTCTCCGTGTTGAAGGCTGAGGCTCAATGGGGTTGTTGTAGGGATGTTACCGGAGCCGTGTCCAGTTTATGAAGGAGGACTGCAACTTTGAGTAGTCTGTCAGGACCATAGTCAAGTTAAACGGACTCACAAATCCACTTCCGGTGGACTGTCAAAGTTGTGCTTGCGTTAGCATCAGAGAGCAAAGTAAACCGATGAGTTACAAGCAGTTCAAGGAAATAAAACGTAAAAGCCGTGCAAGGTATCTGGTTAAATACTAATTGTTGCTAAATAACTTGTCTACAGTGTCTGTACTATATGTTGCTGAATAGTCAGTGAAATACTATTTGCTAATTAGCTTATCTTAGCATAAAAAGCTAATTGTGTGTGTGTGTGCGTGTGTGTGTGTGTGTGGGGGGGGTACTAAGCTGAATGCGGTAAGGACGAAAATATCACAGAAACTTTAAGATAAATCCCACGCTACCTTACGTTGACCCTAACCCTACTTTTATTTTAACAGTGTAAGGCTAAATGCTAACTTCCGGTATGTACATCGCTTCCTCCCTGCTTTACTCAGCGTATCTGAACATTCTCAAACCAGGGATGTCAAAATTATCTCAGTTTGGTAATTTATAGATATTCTCAACTCTACTAACATTTCCTTTTGCTTTAAGTGAAAAAGTACAATCACAATAATTACATCATCAACTATCCTTTAAAATGTGAATAATATGAACAACTTGAAATGTCTTTAGAAAAAAAGTGCACTTTTAACAACTTTATTCCTCGTCTTATTATTTACACATACAAATTACAATTTACAGATTACAATAGATCTACCATGGCAAAACATATTTAGTTTTATATTATTAAAATTGCACTTACTTCACTTATTTATAATTTTTTCCCCCTTATTTTTAATATTTGTTTCAGTTATTCACATTTTTTGTGAAAGGATAGTTTGTAAATATAAACATTTTGTAGACAGTGTATTAAAAATGATTTTGACATCCTTGATTATTAATATCTTCAATGTCATTTTTGCATTTCACCAATTCATCTTCAGCCAGATTAGACTCTAATGGTCAAATGTTTGACACCTCTGGCCTCGTCTGTCCTGCAGTGTCTTCTATCCCGGTGACTGTCCTGTCCTGCAGAGGGTTTTCTTCTGAAGGCAGAGAGGAGGCTTTAAACACCACAGGCCCTGGGACGTGGTGCAGTAATCCAGCCGGAGATGAGATTAAGTTACTGGGGGTTGATGGCCATCGTGTCCCGGGTGAAAATGTGGTACCCATTAAAGATAATTTCAAAGGTTTGGTGGAGGTGGAGGGGAGTGACACTGAACTGGCGACATTTCAGTGCAGTTCTCATGTTTTTACATATTCACATCTCATTTCCTCCAAGGATGACAAATCACTTGTATATAAATGTGATATTCCTTTGGGGCCCCTTGACCCCTCTGTGGTATCTGCTTTATAAGAAGGTTTTCGTGTTGTTGTAGACAGCCCAGTTTATTTTATACCTTATCACATCATATCTTATCACACAAAAAAGGCACATTTCCAAGTTATTGTTACTATAACTAAGCCCCTCTTTCCATTAGGCATCATTAAATAGCATTTATTGTTTGAGACAACATCTATTGACCGAGTGTCTCATAGATTTCACTGTATTATACTGAAATATAAGATTTCCTCTAAGCTGACATTAATGTTTAGGTCTGTAGCTTTTTATAATACTTGGGCTGCTACCAGGTTTGTTGTTCTAGCAAGGTTATAATGATATAATGTGGTGTATATGTAGAATCAGTGTCTAATATTTTTCAACTGAAATATACAGGAACTATGAAAACAGCATTAAAAACAAGAATTTTAGGAAAAAAAATAGATCTTTAATCCTCTGAGCTTTAGAAAACAACAAAGACATTGATTCAGACTTGTTTTTTCTTCTTCAATTTAGGATTGAGTGTTACCTCCTTGTCATGAACTTTTTTTCAGCAGACAATGTGAGACTTACTGTATTAATTCTGTTTTACATCAGGTTTCGTTCATTGCATGTTGAGTGTTTCTTGATGTTTAGACGACTGTTAATTATTGGAACGGAGGACACAATGTTAACTGTAGCCTGTTTTTTTTCTGAGTTTTTTGGTTTTATATTGTTTACAATACTTTTCTTTTTTTTGTTGTATATACATAAGATAAGATAAGATAAGATAAGATAAGATAAGATAAGATAAGATAAGATAAGATAGTTTATTAATACATAACAAGTATTATGCAGAAGTTCCTCAGAGTAAAAGTATAAAAGATTAAAGCATACAATCAGAATAAAAGTCATAAGATATAACCAGTACAAAATCAAATAAAAAGGCAATAACTCAGTGACTTGTAGATATCTAAAAATAAATACTTTCTCCAAATTGCACATGAATAGAAATTATGCACATTAAAATCCTGTAAAAAAAAAAAAAAAAAAAAAAAAAGCAGAAAAATGGCCCCATAGTTTTGTGAAGGGCATGTACTATATCTGTCTTTATTATTTTATTTCTATAGGGCATGCATTTGTAGATATACTAAACTAAAAAAGCAAACTAGCATGCATTTATTTAGAATAGTTTCTGCAGCTTGAAAAAAAGTTGTCTTCACTACAATATCAATCCAAACAGTGACAAAAACATTAACAGTTCAGCTGTTAGTCAGTGTTTTATGGTACTTTTATTTTGGAATATCCATTTTAATATAGGAACCAATCTCTGCTGTCTGAATAGAGTGATCTGGTCTCAGCATTTATTTTTTTTGTTGCATTTCTCTAGTTGATTAAAGAGCAAACAACTGTCTCCAGTGTATGAGAATTAACATGAATGGTTTCCACTGGCAGTTGTTTTCCATTAACTCTTCCAGGTGCAGTGATAATTCCAACGGTTCCCGTGTCCGTAATCTCCGAGGCCCGCAGATACAGTTCACTGATCAAAGCCCGAAAACAGCTGCATCCTCCTGTACTCATGAGGGACATCAAAGAAATTAGACACAACTACTTTCATATCTGGACACTGCAGGTTAGTGTTAATTGGTTACACTGCACTGATGTGACCCCGATGTTTATCTTTTTACACTCTGTCACTTCATGCCAGTTGATTTATTGGAAGACGTGCAGAGAAAACCAACTGTTTCTGCTCTGAAATCCTCTGAGCTTTAGAAAAACAACAAAGACATTGATTCGGACTTGGTTTTCTTCTTTGTTTGCTTAATAGCCTTCAAACTCTTGCTCACTGCTAATAGCTGGAGTTTGACCCAGTCCACAGAATATTAGATTCCAGACCAGCCTGAGATGATAAAGCGACTAATTACTTGCTTTCCTAAAGGCTTCAAAACTGTTTTTTTTACTGTCAGCTATAATTGGAGCAGCAGGCTGGTATTAGGGCTCCGATAGGGATCGTGGTGAGCTGATAAAAAGCAGCTGAGGGTCAGGTATCTTACAGCCAGGCCCCTGCTGGTACTCATTCAGAGGTTGGGATCTCGTTTGCTGGGTCAAGGCTTTCAGCAGTCAACTCACATTAACATAGGGCTGTGAAAGCACACAGGAATTCCACTTTCAGCACGCTGCTGTAATGTTTAGATAATAACGACGATAACAATAGTGACTCAAACCATCCAGCATGCAGCAAGAAAAAGCAGCTATTTGCACAAACTGAAAGAGCCCAGAAAAACTACTATTTCCACCATGTGTGTTTGATGGTCTTAGGGGGTCACTGTATACACCAAAGGGGGTCTGTATCCCCTTAAATGAGCTGCATCACATCAAATCTTGTGCCCGAGGATGCATGTAATCCAAAACATTCTCTGTGGTTTTCAGTGCTTTAGGTCTGACTTTTTCAGCCCAGGAGAGAAATCTAGTGTCGCCCCATTACCTCAAACTATACCATGAATTACTACGGCCTCTTAATTTTTTTTTTTTTTACTGACTCTTTCCCTGGCAAAACATTACATGTAACATTGGATAAACAGTGCAGTTAAGCCAGAAAGAATACACCTGTAGTAGAGGAAGTATTGAAATATTTTATTCAATAGAAATAACACAGTGCAGGTGACAAGTAAAAGTCCTGAAATCCAAATGTTAACCCATAAAGACCCAGACATCCACCACTGACCAAAACCATCTACTGATCAACCCTGTTTAATATCTGTTGATCCACTAATCCTGTCAATACATGTAAATCAGGGGTCTCAAACTCATTTCAGTTCAGGGGCCACATTCAGCCAAATTTGATCTGAAATGGGCTGCACCAA
>JAPTGZ010000014.1:19250909-19264412 GCA_029814645.1 Fowleria isostigma | reverse complement strand
ACCCTAGTGAGGATAAAACGGGTTCAGAAAATTAAAAAAAAAAAAAATGAAAATAATATGACCACGTTTAGAACCAAAGTAAAGAGTTGGCTTTAATAAGGTCGTTCTCAGTTATGTCATTGAAAGCCATTGCATTCCATATAACTTAAAATTAGAAACAACAGGATACACTACAGTTATAGACCTATGTTTGACAACTTTGTGTAATTCACTCAATCACAGGTTGTGTTCCATGGAAACTCCAAGATATTTAATATTCAGTCCATGCAGTTCTATAGTTCCCACTCTATAATAATACATTCCATACCTGCTGTGGCTGCCCGTTTGTTTTTCCAGCATGCAGACCCAAATGCTGCTTGAATGGACAGTTCATGATTAGACTTCAGTCTAGTATAATATGGAGTAGCCCCCCCCCCACACACACACACAATAAAAGAAACAGAAGATGCTTGGATGCATACAACTGCACACTGGAAAACATGTGCACAGATAGCTCAGTCGATAACAAAACCATCTATGATTAAGGAGACAGGTTCAAACCATAACGCTGGTAGGTAAATCATGTTATAGAAGTTGACGGTGTTTTCATGGTAACTACGGAGCCTCAGAACATCCAAATAGGTCGTATTTGATGACTATCAAAAGCTGAATAACGGAATTTTCCACCAATCATTTCCATGTATTGATAGGATTAGTGGATCAACGGGGATTAAACAGTTTATATCAGTAGATGTTTCGGTAAATGGTGGATATTTGGGTTTTTAAGGGTTAAATATTAAATCATGCAATAGACGGTTAAACATGTTCAATACACTTGTAAAGGTAAATGCTGTCAACACATAATTAGAGATAAGAAGGTAATTTAAGATGATAAATCTGTCTTGCCGAGGTCTGAGTGCTCATGCTGTATTGATTTTCCTTGAGCGAGAACCAGCGCTGCACGGAAATATGACCGAGATTAGTGTCCACAAGGACGGACCCAGACACAACACACACTTAAAGCAGAGAGGAAAGCCAATATATGCAACAGGAAGTCTCTTTAAGAGTTGTAATGGAGATCCCCTCAGACCCACTTCATTAGCGGACGTGGGCTAACATGAGTCAAATTAAAGGGGAGTTCAATGAGTCAACTCTTGTTTCAGTCTGGTGCCAACTGTGCAGCCTCACAGCCAGACAGACAACATTCATATACCCACCGCTGACAACAGTGCTGTCAACACTAATCCCATTATCTCCTGCAGAAAGCAAATGCCATGGCAGTGCCACCTTCACCCCCCCTCTGAGAGAGATAATCCAACGTGGAGGAGGATTACAACATAAATCCCACCTAAACAGGAGGTTCACCCTCATCTCTCCGCTCTTCGGATCGCTGTAAGCAGCTCAGACACATTAAAAGTGATCGAAGCCGATAGCTGGACTTGTGTTAAACCTAACGAGGTTATGAACAACAATGACTGCAGCGTTAAACGTGACACGGACAGAGCAGATCAGTGCTCGGACCGAATTAATGAGATCTGTGAGTTTTAGCTTGTTTATTGTGAATTACATGAAACTTGAACAACTTACTCCAGCAGTTCAGATTTTTTATATTCCTGCTATTCAGGAAATGATTATCTTCCATACTGTATTATTAATAATTTTATATTTATAATCATATTACTGATCACTAATTAAAATGATGTTAAAAATAAAATGCAATATTATGTTTGCTTTGTTATTTTTGCTTTTACAGTTCTTAGGGACAATGCAATAGTAAGGGCAAATTGAAGTTCAATTAAAACCTGCTTAAACAACACTTCTAGAGAAGAAGAACCTTTCTGGAGCGATTAAAGTCTCAAACATGTTGGTTTTCGTCTCATACAGAGGCAAGAAATGACTGCAGAGGAAGAAGAGTTAAGCAAATGATTTTGCTATAGTTAAAGGACAATGCTTGTGTTTTAACATTATTTAGATTTTTTTTCTTTATTTTGCATTAATGTCATTGCAAATAGTAACAAGGCAAGAACATTTATTTCTGTTAATGTAAAAAAAGTCATTTGTAAGAAAAGATTCTTATTTTCAAAAAATTTTGAAATGAAAAATATCTTTTCAATCATTTTCATTGAAAAATTTATGTAGTTTTGCTCTTTCAGTTCTTTTGAGACCTCTCTGAATTAAGTTTCTAAAAAAAGTAGATTTTCATTCCATGAAAGAGAAACAAAATGACCACATGCAAGAAATACAGCAAAGCATTTGATGCTTTGCTTAATTTACAATGCTTTACCCTTTATGTTTCTTTTGGCAAAAAACACAATGATGCTTTTTCAAGTAATTTTAGCAATATTGTTTAATTTTAACTTTGTTTTCACTTACTGTAATTCGTATAACATCCTAACCTTTTCCATTTTTTCCATTTTTAAAATGGAAATTGATTTTTCAGTGACTAAACTTTTAGCCCAAAGAAATTTGATGAAATTTGAAATCCAGTCAATGTACTTCACTCACTGACTGTTTAACACAAGACAATTTGATCAAATGTATTGTAATGCGGCTCTTATCGTATCCCAGTCCTTACTTGAGACGGCACCAGAGAATGAATTGGACACAGGGCCGGTGAAGGAGGATGACGCCCCTCCGAAGGGAGTCATAACAGATGAGGAGCCGCCAAACGGAGTGAGGCTGTGGTTAAAATTTGCAGCCCCCGACCCTGAGGACGAGGGAGGCTGATTCTGCTGGAGCTGGGTGGGATCCGGCCCGTAGTGGCCTACGTGAGGCGTGGCGGCAACTGCGTTGGGGTCTGATGCTGGGGAGTTCTCTGGCCGATACTTCATTGAGGGGCCTTTGTCTTCTTTGCTCTTAATGCAGCCCATAGTCTCACCCTAAAAACAAGAAACAAAAAAAAAAAGAGAAAGATTTCAATATAACGGCAAGAACATGAAGTGGACAAACATGGCACATAGGCGATCAGCGCGAATGTAATGGTTCAGATTGCAACATATGGCCTGAAGGCATTGGAATATGTGTTGTGAAATGAAAATTTAATGACCTGGTATTATCATGTGAATCATGCTGTTGTTATTGCTGCGAATGCTAATACTATAAGCCGTGTCGTAACTGGGACATATGGGCAAACGCCAAATCTGCTTTGAATCACTCACAACTCATACGTGGCATAATACATTCAATTCTGCGTAAATAATTTTAAGTATGACAAGGCCAAACCGGAGAGATAAATATATTTTTTCATTTTTACTCTCCTGATGCATCACATGTCAGTGACGTTGTGAAAGAACATTCCTAAATGTCCCATTAAAACCCATTCAGAGCCTTGACATGGAAAAAACTATTACGCTCTTCCTTATAACACTGCTTTGTTTTTATTTCTGACTCGCTGTGGTTGATGCAATCCTCTTTGGGGTCTTCTGCCTAACCCAACCCCGTCTCCATCGGCATGGTTGTCATTCCTCCTTCTAACATAATTTGGCCGGAGTCACACTGAGGCATTCTTGTGTGAGGTGAAGGCCTGGAAAATGTGGAGACAATCAGACACGCTCGTAAAGAGGTCTGAGCTCGGCAAGATCAGAACTGGTTCATTCGCCAAAAACAGCGGCTGTGCAAGGAGACAGACCTGGGTAATTGATGCAGATACGCTTTGAAACGGAAAAACAATAGAGGATCGAAATGAAATGGGGTTTTTATTTGAGCTGATGTGTGCTACAAAAACAGACGGAATAAACAAAGCGCTCTGGGGCGGCGTTGTGGCGCTGTTGGTGACAGTTGTAACAAGGGCAGAAGTTGACTGGATTACAGGGTAACAATCATGTGCCGGCCGAATAAGAGGAAACCCTGCTGGTGCGGTAACTCAACTTTCACTGATTTTGGAACAGCAGCCTTGATATTGGGAGGCTTTTTCCTCATCAGAAAGGGAGGGGTGTAATGCAGAGTTCACCGGGTTCTCCAGCTGAACTGCCAAGGAAATCAACAAAATGGGGACAAACCGCAAAAACCTTCCAAAGATTCAGAACACTTTGCTCAAATAAAACTCTACAACCAGTTAAATTACAGGTTACGGCTTTTGCTGAACACACGTCGTCCTCTTCAAAACCATTTTATGAGTGGTTAGTCACTGGAGACGTGTCTAAATGAAACTGATTTTACAAAAAAAAAAAGCTTTAAAGAAATATGACAGTAAATCTAATGTCAGCTCTACCTCTACGGCCAATATTTTGAGATTGTTGACTTGAAAACCAGAGCTCAGGTCAGTCTCTCCTTTAACCTCCAGATTAAAGAACTATCAAGGAGCGTGCATGGCTTTACGGTCAACTACGGTGGGCTAGTATTTCATCATCAGAGAGACATGGGCCTGACTTGTCGGTTCGGCAGTGAACTTACCACGCTATAAAACACTGGACAGAAGCCCTGGAATATTTGCAGTTTAAAGAGAAGATGTGCTTCCTTCCAAAAATGAGACATCAGCCATTTCATGGGAGTGACATCACTTTCCTAAAATTACCATAACGGCACAAACACTGACCCAATCATGAAGAATTTTAATGTGATTTTTGTACAGTATAATGACCTCTACATATGGTATAAAAAGAAAAAAAAGGGGAGAGAATTGTTTTTAACCCTTAGTCAGGCAAATGACTATTTTTGGTCATTTCCACATACATTACAAGACAGTGACAGCAACAGTTACAGTGTGGCAACAATCTTAGGTCCAATGTGGTCTACAGTGTCTATAAGATCCACCTCTGCATGAACATTGAGTGTACCTGCTTTGTTAGGTACCATGAAGTAATGCCTGTTATGGTGCTAATGTAAGGAATGATGTTCAAAGGGATAATGTGGATGTTGACAAACGTCCGGATTAGCACTTATGTTGTTGTAATGTTCTAAAAGTGATGTTCTAATGTTCTAAACACATGTTCATTTCACCTTACATTCATTTTCCTTGTATTATATATGTAAATGTATATTTGCACTTATGAGTAAGGAACCAAATATGGTAACTTTACTGACCTTGATCTACTAGTGTGGCCAGCCATCCAGTTTTGTCACTGTATTCAATACTGAAAAAACAGTTTGGAATTGTGCCAATCGTTGTAAAATATGCAATATCTGTTCTACACTGACCAACCACAAGTCTGGGAGGCAGGTGTTTTGCAATGCGTTGAATGCAGCTACTTCTTTTTGTCTCGAGTCAACGTCAGTTCCCAGTTCACAAATCTCTTTACAACTGTTGTCGGTTGTTTACTTGATTCAAACATTAGAATTGAATTACAGATTACATCCTGTATTCTCAAGTTTCTCTGACAAAATTGACAGTAATCATTCACCGAAGTTTCGACTTGACCACCACCACTGCACACTATAATGGAAACTTGCTGACATTTGTTGACATTAGGGATTTGCTCGTCGCATAATTGCGCTACATCTGTCTTATTTGTGATTCATTTACTCGGAGTCTATTAGTCCCGCCTTCATATTTGGATTTAAGCCCCACGATTCCAACAGATTTCTCCTTAAGGGCGATTTCACACTGCGTATCCGAGCCTGTATCAGAGTACGTTGGACCCCAAAGTCCGCTTAATTTTGTCAATGTGAATCCAAACTTTACATGAGCAAGTACCGTATGCGAGTCCAGCTGAGAAGATAGTGGTGGTTATGGATTCCAGTATAGTACATTACAGTGTAAAAGTGATCTGTGCCCAAGACCGGACTTGACCTAATCCCCACTTAGCAACTAGAGCAGTGAACAAACTCCTCAACTGTTGTCATCTCCTGAAAAAGCCTCGGATCTGTGCCTCCCGGGTTTGCCTCATTGACCGAACCACTTGGTGATACATTAGGGGCAACGAAGGTCACTCTTCTTCTCTTTGCCTCAAACAGGCTAACAGAAAAATGAATTCCGTGTTTATTGGATAACGAGAGAATTCCTTCCACACTGCCACCTACTGTTTCAGCCTTGCAACACACAATGTTACTCGGGCAATGGCTGTGATACATGCTCGTGAATGCAACACCCTACAAAAGATGGATGGCTGGCCAGGCTATTGATTTTCTACATAACAATAAAAAAATAAAATAAAATTAACAAAAGTCTTATGTTCTCAACACACCAGGGTGGAAAATTTGCATTTCAGAGTATTTCTATGAGTGCCTTACAAAGGGTTAATGTTTTCTAGATAAAAACAATACCCTTCTGATCCCTATGTAATCCTGGATGATAAGTAAAGCATTGGGAGAAATAACATTTGAGACAAAATTCCTATTAAGAAGTAGATTTGGGCTGTGCAGAAACAAAGAGAGACAGCAGGTTGGTCGACGGAGAGGTGGGCAGTGCCAACTCCACCAGCTTGAACCACTAGGAGGATTAACAGGATGGAGGATTTACCCTAAGAGGATGCAATGATAAAAAAAAAAAAAGGAGGGGGGAAGGAGGAGGGAGTGGCCGCTAGTGCCTGCAGCTGATGCACCTGGTCCTTCTGGGTTTTTACGCTCATATTCAATCATGTCCTAAAAGCACCAGCAGTGAGCAGTGCATCACAGTTGAAGGGGCTCTTAAGGACTCCTTGGCTGTGATATGATGCTGACTGACGCTGCCCGGAGCCTCTGGATCAGTTTGTCTTACCCTCTATCACCGCTCTATCGCTCCAACCATCCATCACATCCTGACACTGTGAGCTTTGTCTCGACAACAGCCCGAATGAATGAATGGATGAGGGAAAACAAGATGCTAGAGAGAAAGAAGAGAGAGAAATATGCACCTTCTGTGAGCAGGTATTTGTGATAAAATGTGTCTAAAAAATACACAGTGACAGAGGGGATCACACATGAATCGGCTTTGCTGCTGGAATCAGTTCCAACACAGGACCATTCCTGAACAGCAGAGCCAAGAATCCACACTTGAAAATCTGCCTCGCTGCTAATTATAGCATCTAATTGCTTACAACGTCCCAGTGCCCCTGGGATGATAACATGACCTAAAACATTGCATGCAAACACTCGAAGAATCCCAGTTGTTGGATGCACCGGAGAAAGAAACACAAAGACACAATGGCAAAAGGAAGGTGAAGAGTTTATATCGGGAAGTTTAAATGTCATATAGATGCTATGGAAGATTGTTGTGAACATCGCTCCTTCCTCTGGTCGATTCAAAGGTGTGGATCTATTGTCTTGGAGGTCCTCACAGACATGTGGTATTTGGAAATGAGGGCAGAGTAAGCATGACTTTTTGCACCAGGGCTAAATAAAGCCATTGTGATCTGGACACACTTCTTCAAATGCTCTACTTAATGCAAAAAAAAAATAAAAAAAAAATCAATGAGCTTCTCATGGAAATACTGCAGTAGAAAAAAACGGGTACACTTTGTAAACTGTTCATCCCTCTATTACTGCATTATATGAAGAAAATATATGCTTTAATACAGTTTACAATGCAATGATTTGTATAATACAATAAATTTCCTTTTTCTTTTGGTTGTTTTCTGTTGATAATTTGCTTTGTTCATGGTTGTATTGTGATTTTTATATGTTTAAAATAAAATATTCATTCATTCAAGATTTGAAAAAAATCACATCTACTAGTCCCATGACTTCCTGCTTTTATCTGTACAAAGGTAACATTCATCTTAAACATGGGCATATTGTCTCTTATTGCCTTCATTAGTCACTGTGCTAACTAAACAAACTGACCCAAATAAAGTGACGGCTGGCTGGGGTTTCATCTGCTTGGTCTAATGGTGTGAATGCATGGCCAGGGGGTCCCTTGGATGAGTTAAGATAGGTCAAATCTGTGCCCAATATGAAAGTGTCCAAAACTTCACTTCCTTAAATGACCACATGGGTCCAAAAAAGCAAATAGACCCCATAGACCCCGTGTTAAAATGCCTGATTTTACAATACAAAATTGACAGCATAGTTTCCCCTTAAAAGAAAGCTCTGACAATTGAAGAAGTACAATAACAAGTAGGATACCAGTATTCAATTACAATACTGCCTGTTAGTGTAACTTAGCTAGCTCTGTTAGTTGATGTTAGCGTTAATTTATGGAGCATTAAGGATTACCTAACCATTAGCCTGAGTACTATCCAGCCAGCAATTATCCCACTAATGTGTTTTTATAAAGGATACAATGTCATTTCTATAAACAAACTAAGCTGCATTGAAAAAGATTTTGTCATGAATCTAAAAAGGACTTGGTGTTGTTTAACATATCACCACCCCATATCCCTGGTATTTTCAGGAAGTTAGCATTAGCATTCAGATTGATGAAAACCAGGTGAGCAATTTTTCAATCTTTTGATGATATGTGTCAGTTTAAAAGGCAATTTTGCAAGTAAAAAAAGTTGCAGTTTGGTATAAACATGATGTCGCTATAACTTTCTATTTCCATAATCTGATCGGAGTCACTTAAGATGCCTCTGGAGCTTCAAAGTGAACAGATTTGTAGTTTAACACCTCCTTTACAATGTTTCCCCCGAACTTTTGAAAAATAAATAAATGAGTAAAATAATAATAATAACAATAGTAGTACCAAGGCTCCTGCTGTCCAACAGCATATTTAAAGATGTTAATTGACATTTGCTTGACCTGGCACCAAATGAAAGTCCATATGTGACTTCCTATCTATTTCCAATAGTAATTCTATCAATATCTTCAACTCGTTTTAAGTTGTAGCACTTTAATATTTTCCCATTATAAACCAGTGGGGATTTTCAAAAATCTAAATTTCTCAATTCTTTGAACACACTTGGTGGACCTTTCCCAAAGGAACCTCTGCTATGAATTTCAATTTATTCTGGCTAATGGTTTTAAATAAGTTTCTGGAAATCTGGACATAAATGACCTTAGAATTGACCATTCAAAGTCAGTAAAGGTCAAAGGTCATGGCACCAAATGAAAACCCATATGTAACTCCCTTTCTGTTGCCATTAGTAATTATATCAATATCTTCAACTGTTTGGAAGTTATAACACTATGAAATGTGTTCATTTATAAACCTGTGCGGTTTGGTAAAATTTCAAAAATTTCAAATCAATATTTCCCAATTCTTTGAACACACTTGGTAGACCTTAGTCCAAAGATGTTCCACAATAAATATCAAGTCATTCTGATGGACGGTTTTGAAAAAGGAGATTCTTAAATAATTGTTTGCGGTTGGACAACGGATGGACAATGGACAGACGACGGACAGACGACGGGATGGACGCTAACCGATACTAACAGTTCATCAATCATTCAAGTCGCTGGGCTAAAAAGTTAAAATTGCTAAGGTATGAGCAGTTTTGTTGTTGGTGATGTATAATGAGTGATAAGAGATGCAGTCTCTTGAGCTGTTTCCAAAACTAGATGTTACTTGTTTTCATAAAGTGCAACTTTCCTGATGTGGAAATAATATTAAAAATAGACCAATGTATGCATAGTTGATATTTGGATCTGGCCAGTGACTACTTTTCATATTTTTTCTAAGATAAGACCCCAAGAGACTTTGCCTCCCTACAGTCTATGATGTGAATGCATCGAGAATATAAAATGTTTTATTCATCATAATACACATGCTCTTTAGCAAAGTCATCATATTATAACGATTAAAAAATTATTTTGTTGGTCAGCAATGAATGGGAGACAAAACCGTATGCAAAAATACAAATAATCTCAAGGTCTTCTGTCTCAATGTAAGGGCTTATATCTCAACTTTGTGATTTTTGTCAGCCTCTGATGGCTTTGAGAAACACGATCTTTGTTTACATATATACTCCTATTTCATAGAGGTTAGAGTGTCCTATCAGCTACTGTGGAACAGAGGAACAGATCCAGTGTCTTGCTCAAGGACACTTCATGATGGCAGATTGTTGCCAACACCTGTGTGACATGCAGTAACTACCACACCTGGATGCTGAAAGGTGAACACAGCGACTAAACAGCTCATGGGCACCGGCTAGAAAAAGGCTCATAAATATACTGAACTGGCAAAATTGGATTACATTTTTTCCTTCAGATCAACTCCAATATAGAGAAAAAGCATATCTTATATGAACCAACAATCCCCAACAAATACAGGAAATAGATGATAAACAGAAAACTAGACTTTTTCTGTGACGTCTGAGTGGGCTTCACACATTTCCCTGAGGAACTAAATTCTCCATGGACATCTGACATCCACTTTGACCTCTGACCTCTTGTCCCAGCTTGTTTTGTTTTGAAGCACATGCACAGAAAAGACAACAGTACACAGTTCTCATACAGTAGACTCCATATTCTGATGTTTGCTGATGCATACCTCTGAAACAGTCAAGAAAGGCTCACAGACTTTTCCTTACACTTAACTAAAAACAGACTGCAGTGAATCCGCTTCCATCAGTCATTGGAGTAAACATAATAAAGCTATTTACTCCTGCTGTCTGCAGTAGCACAAAATGAAATCCAACTTTTACATATTGTTCTCTAAGTGTGATCCTTTCAAACCTGCGCTCTTATCAACAACCTGCCCCACAGTTTCCTTCCCCCCACTCTGACCACAGTGTGAGAATTCCACACAGGCTTCACAATACGCTGATAAGACAGAGGGGAGCTCCGTTTTTCCGCCGCACACTCCTTGATAACTAAAAACAAAAGAGGCTAAGTTTCTGTCAAGCTGCTCCTGTTGGTCATGGTTTAGAATATTAAAGATGTCTGCTGTGACAAAGATGAGTTAACTAAGCTGATAATGCACGATGATGTGCATTTTTACAGATCTGATGGTCAAAAAAAAAAAAGAAAAGAAAAAAATGCCTTAGGAACCTTAGTACCAGGGAATGCTTGTTAGCTGAGATCCATCAGTTGGAACAAATAAACACATTGGGTTAAAGCCAGACTGATGTTATCGATTAAACACAAAAAAAGTCAGTCATTATCTTTGCTGAAAAGTTTTGATTTTGGACAAAGAAATGTAAATAATATATGGAAACCCATTCTGTCACTGTGTTTAATACATAAAGACCCAAACATCCCCTGGCAACCAAAGCATCTACTGACCTAAACTGTTTAAAACCTGTTGATCCACTAATTCTGTCAATAATGTAAATAATTGGTGTGAAATACAGTTTGTCATCTTTTCATAGTCATCAGATATGATCCATTTGGATGCTCAGAGGCTCCATAGATACTGTGGAAAAACTGTCATTTTCTACAACATTGATTCACCGGTGAAACCCATGAAGTTTGATAAGTCACTTATCCTTCAGTTTTCTCTGTTTGATGTAAAAACCTTTGAATTTACTCTGAGTTTTTCATGAGAATCTAAATTAAGAATAGGAAATTAGATATGGTAAAATTCATGATTTATACTGAAAATGGCGAACTACAGAAGATAATATAATAAGAAATGGTGATAAATCACTTCAGAGAGGTTAAACATAGATAAAAATTCCTTTAGAAACTGTTGACCTAAAAGTAGCACCGAGTCTTTATGGGTTAAAAAAAAATCTGTACATGAAAACAAAGATTTATCTCTTGTTTAACTTGTTTAGGTCAGAATTTTGACACGCTATCTCATCATGCATTTTGATGTACATTATTGTTATTTTTATTAACTACTGGGTTGTTTTTTTATTTCTGTCACATTGGCTTGGTTAAGTCAGCAGCACACCACATTCCACTGAAAATAATGAAGTTTTACATGTCAGCTGATCTCCATAGCAATGCAGCATAAACTATGATGATGTCATCTTGAGCACCACTGCTGCTAAGAGCAAGATAAGAATGGGGGAGAATTATCCTCTTTGAAATTAAAGGTTCTATTCAGATGTTCTCAGATTTCCCCGTAGCGTTTGTCATAATGACACATTATGTGTGGATGCAGCTATGATTGTAATCTGCATGATTACTTAATAATACATGATTATAGTATCACCTTGGCCTCAGCAAACCTAGTATTGGAGATAATATCTGATCATATCTGGAGGTCCCTGCTCTCAAATAGTGGACACCAAAAAAAACTAAAAAATCTCTGCAAACATCATGTGGTAGTAAAACAGTAAATTATTATTTTTAGAATCTATCATTTTGTTATAAAACTTAAATTTCTGATGAATTTGTGAGTCATTTGGCTTATCTTATTTTTGAGATGCTCATCATTATTTTGTCTTACAGGATCTTCATCACAGTGGCAAAAATGGGGTCCCATAAAATGAGACCATTCATTCAATCTGAGGGAGAATGAAAGTGTTCTTCATAGATTTAAAGGAGTGATATTTGGCTTCTTTAAATGGAATTATGCATTTTAAAACATTTCCCTGTGGGCTACATAAACTGTTAATACTATGCTTGGGTTTGAATTCTTTATTAATTCAACTCCACTGGTCCATCTTCAACCCTATTTCTGATATGAGAAAGGTAATTTTGAGCGCCGGCTCTTTAAATGCAAATAAGCCACTTCACACCCCGCCCCCTCCAGGTTATTGACCGTGCGGCTTTGTCCCGTTCAGCCCCTTGTGTTCATTAATACAACCAACAACTGAACATTTTAGGTATAAGTGGGCGATATGGCAAAAACATCATATCATGATTTTTTAAAATAAAACCACAATCTCACTTTCATCACACTTCTTTATATTGATCTTTGAGACTAATTTGCATATGTTTTGCCAGGTAAAAAGTCACTGCTTCTGTTCCCTCTTTCCACCATTTGCTACTTTTCTCATACGGAGTTCCTTTACTAAATGCTTGCGTTAAAGCAACACAACGTGTAATCTGTGTGACGTGGACGTAAACCAACATGCCACGTCTGTAGTAGGGATGCAATGATTACCGATGCAACGATAAACCGTGGTAAAATTCTCAATCGTTAATATTACTGTTTCAATTCTAATTATCGTGAAAACGTGATCGATTACTGCACGTTGAAAAGTCACGGTAATACTTAAATACTTGCACTGCAGATTTGTTTCCATGTGGTTGTATGGTTCTTACATCCACATGACTTTGTTTAATATTGGTTTATATGCATTTGATTTCTACTAAAGTAAATATGCTGACATTTTTACATTTTATTCTCAGGTGAACAATGTTTCTGTCAACAAAGTATAACATGCATGTTATTTTATTTGTTTTTTTCTAAATAAAATTTGGTTAATTATTTCAGTGTGTGTTTAAGTACTTTTTGGACATTTTGAGCACATTTCAACAATATGGCAATTCCAATGATAATTTTGATAATGTTGGTCATAATAACCATGATATAAAATTTCATATCGTTACATCCCTAGTCTGTAGGTTAGCATTTAACTACATCTAGAGCCATTTAATACTCTATGGCTCTGACTATACATCATATTATAGGCGATTCCACAATCTCTCTGCTTTGGCAGATTGTCGATATGTATTAATCCTTCATGATCTAATATCATCATATTGCACACCCCTAATTTTAGGTAATGGGCTCAATGTTTGGACATATTTTCAGAATGGATTACAACTGCTGCTGCTGACAAACAATTATGGTGTACTCTGAGAAATGTTTCTTGGAAGTCTTGACTTTAT
>JAPTGZ010000014.1:19104874-19118573 GCA_029814645.1 Fowleria isostigma | reverse complement strand
CTGTGCTTTACCCATTCTAACCCTTCACATCTGCAAACTTGTAATAACAATACAGCTCACACAACCTGCAATCAATCGGCAAACCACAGAAATCACAGCTGTAGTACAATGCTACAAAAACATAGAAAATATATAAAATTCCAACATAACTTATATCGTTACACTTGTAGGGAAACTGCCTCTGCATTTGACCCATCCTATTACACATGCAGCACACAGAATTAGCAATTAGCATTAGCACTTAGCACATTTGAAGCAATGAACTGCCATTGAAGGCACTGTGAGGCCAATTCCAGATCTTCATAAGCACTTTGGTTAAGGAGAATTAACTTATATATACCTGTTTTAGTGGCAGGGGGGAACCAGATGACCTGAAGTAAACCCACTTGATGCAGAGAGGACAGGTAAAGGCTCTGGTTCAGCTGGGAGGTGGATGTGCTACTACACAACCACTTTGTCCATATTTTATATTTTATCACTGAAATGGTAACATTTTGGTAACACATAGGTAATAATGTAGTAATACAATTATTACTGAAGTCATATCCATGCATTCAGTGGTGGCCCACTGCTCCTAATGTGCTAAGCGCTAATGCTAAAGCACGTGCTAAGTGCTAGTAATAATTGCTAATGCTAATACAAGGTGCTATGATGGGTACTTTATTATTCCCTAAATAACCCTTTAACCTAACCTTTTAATAACTTCTGTAATAATTAATGGAAAATCATGGAAGTAAAACTGGCTATTACTATAATACTGGAATTTCATTCAAAATATTTTATGGTAAATTTAGACTTAAAAATAAATCATTTAATGATAAAAATGGCTGCCAAAACACAGAAACAGCAACCGGGTAATCATAATGCCATTAAATGTTTGGTTTAATGTAATAAGAAAATTAAAACAGGGAGTTTTGCATTTTACATTTGTATTTATAGGTTTCTGGGTAACATGTCATTTCATCAAACAAATAATTTCTATATTATTACTCTCAAAAAATTATAAACATTTGTAATATAAGGCAATAAGAATTTCAGCTTTATAATACAGTAATTATATATACCACTTCTTAGATTTTTTTATTGGTTTCCATAGGATTTGTTGTGATTTTTAATTTATGGTAGTAGTTATATAGTATGAATACATTATTACCACGTATTACCAAACTATCACTATGGTATTACTTGGCTTTATATAAAGAGCTATTGAATAGTTAACAGTTTTTATCCTTTCAAAGTCAATTTATTTATCACAAGGAGGATTTGTTATAAATTGAGTTCCCAAATATTTTAAATTTGGAAACCAAAAGAAGTCATTTGGCATCAACCCAGCACCCAAACTTTAAAACTACATAATAAAGGTTGTAACATTTATGTGTATCAAACATAATTTCCCTGTTGTCCAAATGTTACTGCCAACCATAGTTTATATATGGAGTTTCCCAGATAATGGCTGTCAGCAGCAATGACAAATAAGAAGTCAGTTTGCAGAAATACTTCAAGTTCTCACACATTTTCCAGGTCAAACTGAAATTTCAATTCTACAGTGTGAATTAGTGCAAAACTAAGTGCAAATACAAGGTATTAAAAAAAAAAAAAACTTGGTAAAACTTGCTAATCTTCTCAGTTATAAGAGTGAGGAGTACGAAGAGGAGTATGACACTTCAGTTTACCAAGTATTAACAGACTTACAGAGTCAGCATTGTGGCTTTAGATTCTTATTAACTCATATAAATGTGTTTTTGGAGCTTCTTAGAGAAGTAAAAGTGAGGATGTCTCGCTGTCTGCTGTAATGACTTTTTTTTTTTTATAACAAGTCTCCTGTAAATAGAGGTGCAACACTTCTTAAAAAAACAGTATTCAAGTTTCAGATATGAGAAAATTAGGTGATTCTTTGTGACAAAAAAAGATATTTCAACAGCTCACACTTTTATGAAGACACAGTTTGTATTATTTTACTTCAGCATTATTTTTTTTTTTAATGCATTACCTTTTTCATTATCGCTACTCACTTCCCTAATTATGTTAGTTTCAGGTGACAAAGACCCACTTATTATCATTCCTTCCCTTCAGAGGTTAAAGCAACATATGACTTTCATCAGGGATTTTTCTTTAAATTTGTAAAACCCAAGTGATAGCATAATTATCACTAATCCATTAGTCTTTCCATGCTTATGTTCCTAAATCACTTCCCTCCCAGTGAACAACTGCAAAAATTATTCTATCACAGTCAGTCCATTTGTTTACATACCAAAATGATACGTTACTCATTTTGGGGAATTTTGTTGCAAAATGCATTATGGGAATGGGAATTCCACACAGCAGCAAAAAAAACAGAGACAACAAGTGATAATGAAAGGGTGTCCACTACCAGGTCCAAAAAAATGGAAGGAATCACTGTAAGTCAATTATCCTCTTATAATATGGGGTGCGTGTGATCCTAAAAAAACAATATTTAGACATCAGCAGTGTTGTGCTAGTTACTGAAAGAAAGTAATTAGTTACCGTTACTAGTTACTTCTTTTAAAAAGTAACTCTGTTACTTTGTTGATTACTTACACCAAAAAGTAATGCATTAGCATTAGAAATAACTTTTGCGTTACTTTTTTAAAAGAAGATTCTTAAAAATACATCCATTGGTGTCCTTAAGCTCAGCTTCCATTTGTGAATACTCCTTATCCAAGTACCGGTAGTTGTAAACGTTTTTCATCCATATGTCGTGTGCCACTTGGACATGTTATTAAACCAATTAGTTCCTGAAAGTGGGTGATTCCACAGTAGAAACTGGCTGCATGTTCGCAACTATGAAACTTGGGATGAATTTGTTGATTTCATCAGTCCTGTCAAAATCTAACCACTGTTGTTTGGGTGGTGGTGCTTGCCTCATTTCTCGTGTGTCCACAGATGCCGGTTAGCCTCAGCTAGCTTCATGGATGCGTTGCTGTTTGTTGCAGTAGACAGGGGCTTCGATGCAGAAAGACATAGGAAACAACTGACTAGAATTTTCTTCTCTTTCTGCTCGAGTAAATGGAAATAGTAAGCGTATTTCCACGTTGAGAAAGGCTTTGATTTACTATGATTTCACAGTCATAAAAAAAAATCAACACCCACAATGTATCACTGCTGTAAACAGGAAGTGGCGCACTGCTTCTTCTTTGTCTTTATTTTCAGCAGGCTAGACACCTTGCACACTAAAATTGATCAATCAAGCTAGTAACGGATAAAAGTACCATACAGTAACGGTAACAAAGTTACTTTATTTAAAGAGTAATGCATTACAGTATTAGTTACTGACAAAAGTAATGGCGTTACAGTAATGTGTTACTACCCAACACTGGAATCAGTTTGATGGCATTTGTGAATATGTCATTGTGTAGGTTTATCTTACAGGCCTCGTAAGCATACAGAGTATGGCCGGGCCCTCACCACTCACTTGCTTCTGATCTGTATAGTACAATATGATGACACACCCCGTAAAACAAGATGACAATTGACTTATAGTGATTCCTTTCATTTCTTCTGACCCAGTAGTGGACATGGTTTCATTGCTTGTTGTCTCTAGCACTCATATTTTTGGGGGGATTTTGCCCAGGTCAGGGTTTCATTCTATGTCTTAGGGTTTGGGTAAGGGCAGTGTTTCTCAGCAGGGGCATGGGGACACCGTCTGGGGCCATTTGGAATGAGAAAGATGAGAGGAGGGGCACTGAGAACAAAATATGGGGGTATTAGTCTATGTAAGTATTAATATAAAGCAGCGTGTTATGTTAATGGTGTACCACAAAAAGGTATGTCACAGCACTTATTGAGCTACCTCCCCCTGTTCTTCAGTGGCCCCTCGCCGATTTGTTCAGAGGGAGGATGGATGGGACAAGGAGGATTGTGATGATGTAGTTGTGGCTAAAACTGTGTTTCAGTTCCATGCAGCTAAACTCTGGAACAGTCTTCCTGATGATATGAGACAGGCCTCTACTCTGACAGTGTTTAAGTCCAGGCTGAAAATGGCTTTGTTCAACTGTGCATAGAACAACTGAAAGGGTTCTGTCTGAACTCTTCTCTTTTACTTTATTTTAATAAATTATTGTTAATGTTTTATTGATTATGTTTAAATTGTAATTGTGTGTTTTTAACTTGTCTGTTTTCCTTTTTTTGTAAAACACTGTGAATTGCCCTGTGTATGAATTGTGCTATACAAATAAACCTGCCTTGCCATGTAAAGGGGCTGTTCACTACGGAGCACTCTGCAAAATTTGCAACCGGGGATGGGAGTGGCAGGACGCTCATGATGAGGGGCGTTTTTACAAACAAGGTTGAGAACCACTGGGTTAGGGGATAACCAGATTATGACACTGCACTGATACAAGAGCACACATCTAACACAAAATGCCCCCAAAAATATTAGTCCAATGTTTGATTGCTGCTGTGGTTACGCAGAATTCCCATTCCCACAATGCACTTTGTGATTAAATTTCTGAAAAGTCCCAAGCGACATATCGGTTTGGTATGTAAACACACGGAGTGCTTTGTGATGGAGTCATCTTTGAAGGTGTTCACCATGAGGGAAGTGATTTAAGTGCATAGGAACAGACAGACTAATGGATTAGTGATAATTTGACCATCACTTTATTACTTTTTGAAGAAAAATTTGTGATAAAAGTCATACACTGCTTTAAAAGAAAAGTAGGAAAATTTGAAGTAGACTAGATTTACGTATGATGTCTCCTTGTCATCAACTCAGCTGATAACAGCCAGCTGATTGGCAAACGGAGGCGAAGCTCTCTTAGCCTTCCTTCTAGTCTCAAAACCGACACCAGCATCACAGCTAATCATTGATCCATTCAACTTCTACCTCAGAATATATTGAGGTTAATACAGACACACTAGTATACAAGTAAAACAATACAAACATAGCCATCTCAAGCAAAGTACATTAGTCAAAGACACGGGTTTGTCTGTTAAGTGACACTTTGCTGAAGCAGAACTGAAGAAAGAGCAGACCTGTACTTCATCTTTGGTTGGACAGGACACTTCTCATCCACTGGCGCCTGGAAGAAGAGCCTTGATGACGGCGGTGACATCATTCTGCAGGGCGCTGTAGGCTTTTAAAGGGTGATTGCATGGTCTGGGATGATGACTATTGAGCTAATCAGGAAAGAGAATGAAGAAAAAGAGAATGAAATGTGGGAACGTGTTAACATAAAGTCCAGGTAGGCGGTGCGATTGGTTAAATCAAGGTTTGGCTTTTTTTTATTTTACTGAACACTGCCTCAAATAGAAACAGAAAAGGATGCAAAAAATTACAATTATAGGAAAAGCACATGTAAAGGCTGATCGGAGAGTTATGTCAGTGAACATGAAAAAACAGCAGCAATAGATGCAATGATGCACATAGACATTCCTTATGCAGACCATTTGTTTGAGAGAGAAATTCAAGGGTGAGCAAAGGGCTTTTCTTTGATTTGTGTTTCATTTGCATCGGAACACAGAATAATGACCACTCCTTGGTGACTCTATCATGACTTCAACAATAAAAGCTAATAGTTTTCATTAGAAGCTTTTCTGTGTGCTTTTCATTTCTCTTTAAAAGCACTTTGAGCTACATTAGTTGTATAAATAATACTATACAAGGTTATTTATTACAGTATTACATTTTCACGCTAAACTAATTACATAAAGCATTCTATCTATGTTACCAGTACATTTTATCCCCCATTTTGTGTATTATTGTGTTGTATTCTACTTTCACTAGGTGATTTTTTTCCTTTCAGTTTTATGCTGCATGAATTATGGCATTTTACTACTGTTAAAATGTTCATCATGAGTGTTTCAAGTGCTTGGTGCATGTCATTTCTATCCTTAAAAGTGCTTTCTGTATAAAAGTGCAGAACAAATAATCATTTTTTATTATATTATTAAAACATTCTGCTTCAGATTCGATTGCCATACTATAAAGTTGCATCACAGATGCATCCATTAACTTAATTATTGCAAGTGATTTAAGAGAAATTGTTCACCTATTGTGTAAGACAGTGCATCAGCCCACATTGCACATTACTTTTTTCTTCCTGGCTCACCTCCCCTGACTTCAGAGTGGAATGACGTCATTGGTGATCTTTAAACCTTCATTTGTTCACCTTGTTGTCAGCTAGATATGCTTTACAGATGGCTCTTTTATAAGGACATATGGACACCCCATAACAACATAAACATCTTTATTACACATCACATCTTATAATGATGCGATTTAGTTTTGTAGATCAGTTCCTTCACACTATAAATGCCCTGAAATAGACAAATAAATAAAATGTAGGTGTTTTAGTGCATGTTTTAGAGAGTGAGAGGAAGCATGACTGCAATGAGTAAATAAACCTGCTCGAGTCACACTTTAGCTTCATTAGCTGAGATGTGCACTGTGCGGCAGTGACGATAACTCATCTCATCAACCTCAGCCCTCCTCATACACCGCCCCCCCCCCACACACACACACACACATACACATACACACACCTCCACCCTCTGGAGAACACACACTCATTACAGGTGGATCACCCAATGAGGAAAGGCAGGTTAAGGGTTATACTGATGGTTCAGGTGTGACGCAAGGAAGGAAAATTCACAGGCAAAAGCAGAATGAAGGATATGCAGTGTGTGCATTGGGGTTGCAATTTGTTTTTTCTCAAAAACTATTTCCTGTATCATATTTAGGTGAGCTTTTACCAAATCAGATTTTATTGTCATTGAACTGCACTACAGCAGCAATAGCGCTTCTCCTTTGGGATTCTGTACAGACAATTAAAAATGCAAGGCACTCAACGATTTAAAAAAACATAAAAATCTAAAAATTAAAATCATAACTATTAGTTTAGTTAGTTTTGGTTTTCATATACTTGTACAACAATCAGTACTGTTCATATACATCTCATACATGTGTACACAGACATACATGGAAAGATTGTGTACATACAAAAGAATAAGTAGACTTGTAGAACGTAAATGTTAAACTATACATATTAAATTATTGTTCATGTAGAAATACAGAGACTGTACATGTGGAAAATACACTTAAGTGTACATAGATGTGGCAATTATATGTACACAGTATGTATAACATATCATTCTACAACGAGTCCCCACTAGTATAACACCCCTGAAAACTATCCCCAACCCCACTATCTAAAAAATAAAAAATTAACACCATACCTTTTTTTTTTTTATTTGAAATATGAGGCACTCATCATCACACAATTATCCCATTCAGCCTCAATCCCCACTACCCACCCACATGCACTCATACATCCACACACATCCCTGAGACACTAGGCAGTGGCTAAATAATAAATAAGTGTAATAAATAGGTAAATAAATAGCAATGATAAATAGAGGCTGGGAGGGATATAAAACAGTCAGCAGTTTAAGAGTCGAACAGCTTGTGGGAGGAAGCTGTTGATCATTCTGGTTGTTCTGCTTTTCAGGCGTCTGTATGTTTTGCCTGAAGGCAGCAGTTCAAAGTGTTTGTGGAGCGGGTGTGAGGGGTCTGCAACAATGTTCAGTGCCTGTCTCCTGCAGCAGCTCCAGAAGAGTTCTTATGCAGAGAGGAGGGAGACTCCACAGTATAAGTGAGTTCACTTTAGCGTAAGTAACTAAAAGTTTAATATCTGTTGATCCACCAATTCTATCATGTAAATAATTGGCGTAAAATGTAGTTTGTTATCTTTTCATGGTCATCAGATATGATGCATTTGGATGTTCAGACGCCCTGTAGTTACCATGGAAACACCGTCATCTTCTACAGCATTGATTCGTCAGTAAAATCCATGGAGTTGGATAAATGATAATGGGTGGATGCACCTGGTTTATGCTAAATTAGTGATATATTTGTTGAAAAAGTCACTTTTTCAGTTTTCGCTGGTTTTGATATAATAATCCTCAACTTTAATCTGAGCTTTTATAAACATCTAAATGATATAGAGAGAATAATATTATAAGAAATGGTGATACATTGCTTAAAAGTTAAATATAGAAAAAAAAACTATCTTGGAACTACAATCTAAATAGCACTGGGTCTTTATGGGTTAAATTGAGCCAGAATTCATCATTAAACTATTTATATTGAAATTCAGTTTGGGACAGCATAAAGTAAAAATAGAAATACTTTGATGATCTTCTTGACAAATATTGTGCCAAAAGTTTCCATTAAAGGCAGCAAGAATTAAACCTTGAGCGTTGTTTATCTGTTTGCAGTGTGGAGATAATCAGGGTTCAAAACACACATAAATGCACTTTCATCTCTCCAACCGCATCTTCAGACTCCAGATTCTAGACCATGCTTTCAGACCAAAAAAGAAATCAGGTCCCATTAGAAGCTGAGATCAAAAGGCACGATGAAATTTTATTAAAAACAAGTACAAGTAGCATTGTGACAGGTCTAGAGACGTGGTTGGAGTTCAGTCACTGGTGGCGGGGCAGGCTTTTCCCAGGTGAATCGAATGCCATGCAGTCGTCTGTGGCCTCGTCTTCATACACATCTGCCTGATCATCTGCCGGCGACAAAGTGAAGTAGCTCGTGTGCTGAAATTTGAGCACCTCATTTCCCCAGCTCGTCCACCCAGGTTGCAGATTTCGGGCAAAAAGCTCTAAGCACTTGGCCTCAGGTCCAACGTAAGGCTTCAACACCTCTGAAAAGGAAACAGAAGAGGAATGACACACATGAAAAACAATGCTATGGTTATGATTCCTACCTCGTTTTTCTCTTTTTCCTCCGGTTACATTGGATTTTTCTCTATTATGGCCACATCTACCTGCACACCTGCCCTTCACTCCCAGACAGTGACTACATTCACCGCTCTGTTAACCTCTATTCCTCACCAGATTGTGACAGTCGGTTCAACTCAGTCTTCCTTGTGATGGACTGATGTGCCAGTAAGATGTTCCCATTTACCATCTGCTTACACCTGGGTTCTCCTGTTGATCCTGCCCCCACCTCCAAACAGTCTTTTTTTGCATTGACTACAAGGGGTTTTAAATGAAATGACTCATTGATATTCATTTGAGCCTTTTTAAAGGTTCTGTTATTTGGTTTTTATTACACATATAATAAAAATCTGACTTAACAAGACCTGCAGTCCCTGGAAATAGTACAGGAGATGACTAGTAATACATGGAATGTTTCCCAAATTACAAGAATGGGTAGGAAATAATATTAAACCATATAAGACCCAGTGCTACTTTTGTGATCCCCAAATGATTTTTTCTTGATCTTTAACCCTTCTTTAATGATTTATCACAATTTATTCTTTTTTATGACTTGAAATTTATTAACTTTTTTATAGACAGAAAATATATACCGTACAAAATATACAATTCCACACCTTAAGCCAGCAATTAATGCAAATACACTGAAGACATGTGGACATTGTCAAACAAAACACAAAAAACAATACAGAAGATGCCAAAGACAATACACATTAACATGGTAACAGCAGTCAATACTGATTACTAAGATAAATTCTTGAGCTGGAAACATCATTGACTTATGTGGGAAGAGTAGCGGGCCCATTTATTATAATATTCATCTACTCGATGTAACAGTCTGTACGATAATCTTTCAAATGCTGCCAGTTGACCAAGAGAGGTATGCCATTGGGGGAAAGTTGGAGTCGATAGGTCCTTCCACTGTCTTTATCACAATTTATTCTAATATTATCCTCTGTATTTTGCATTTTTAAGTGGAAATCTGGTATTTTCCTGTATTTAATTTACTGATCATGTAGACATTCATAAAAGTTCAGATTATAGTTGAGGGTTATTATATTAAAAATAGAGAAAACTGAAAAAAAGTGATTTTTTCAGTAAAATATATCATTAACTGAATATAAAATAAGTGTCTATCCACTGTCGTTTATCAAATGTTTTACTGGTGAATCAATGTTGTAAAAGATGACGGTGTTTACGCTCACTACAGACTCCTGAATGTGCAAACATGTCGACTAAGCGAAACTCCGTGGAACTCCGCTTCCCACAATGCACATCACACCAATTTGTTTTTTTTAAGTCCGTACAATAGTATCTATATGAAATTCATGTTGTAATTATATGTAATATATGCTGTAACGCTTCATTGTTAAAAACACCTTAATTATGTAACATGAATTTCTTTGAATTTCATGGAATTCTAATTCTACTTCCTGCAATCTGAATTTGAATTGCAATTCAAATTCAAGAAGAGAACTGGAATGTAGGGGTCATTCTCAATTCACTTCTGAATTTTGTACAACCCAGGTTGTGAAGGTACTTTTAAATATAATAGGTTACCAGCTGTAATATTAAAATAACTTTTAATTACTTACTGGAAGCTCTAAAAACATACATTTCAACCAACAGTGCAGTATAGTTGGATTTCCAAAAGACATTCTTGTCCAACACCATTCCATGTAACTTGTTATCCCCATTATATTTGACTACATCCATTTCTTATGGGGCTCTGTGACAGGCAGAGAAGAGTACTGGCAACAGCCCAGCTCCTTCTCACCACAGCACAGATTTTTCTTCGTGGAGACTGGCAGTGACCTTGAGTCTCTGTAAGTGATGATTTTCCAAGAGCAGCACACCTGACAGATACGTTTCACTTCCCCTGCCCCCGTGCTACTCTGTGCATGCTCAGCCCACCCTGACACTCACCTCGGCCAACACTCGGGGACTTAATGAGCTCAAAAACCTGATCCCCAAACCAATCCAACCTGCTCGATGCAGTGTCTCCTGCCTCCCATTTTCCCTTCCTGAGGACGTCAGAGACAGAGTAGAAAGGCCAAACAAGCCCCTCTCCAACTAATTCAGCCCCAATCGGTGACTCAGCTCTCAAAGTTAAACAGAGAATAAAAGGTCTTATTATCCTTTTAGTTCTAAGAAGGGTCACTGTCTGAAATGACTAAAGGCCTGAGGCAAAGGAAGGCACCACTTAAACACCTGAACACCTCCGCAAATCTGACATGAAATAGGAAAAATTCATACGATGCATTAAAGTTAAGTGCCTCATTAAGCTTCCACAAAAACATTCCTAATCCTAACTATTACAAAACCCAGTCCACAAACATCATATTCGTTCTCAAGGCTGTGTAGGCAGATTTTAGTTTGCGTTAAAGATGAACAGACTGAAGAAGAAACATGTTAACCTCTGGGTGTCAGAGTCTGATCTGTCTGAGTGGAGTCTTATTGAAGAGTCTCAACAATTACTTGGTGAAAACTGTTGGTTTCAGAACAATCAGATGACCTCTGTGATGATCTTTAACCCTTAAAGACCCAAATATCCACTATCAAACAAAACCATGTATTGATCTACAACCCCAATTCCAGTGAAGTTGGGATGATGTGTAACACAATACAATAATTTACAAGTCCTTTTCAACTTATACTCAATTGAATGCACTATAAAGACAAGATATTTAATTTTCAAACCTTTCAGGGATGCGTCTTTTATTTATATTTATTTTATATATATTTACACCCAATCCTAACACCCACCTGTTTCCAATCTGTGAAATGTTTCAAACAGGTGTTTTTTTTTTAGTATTCCTCAGCTTTCCCAGTCTTTTGTTGCCTCTGTCCTAATGTACTTTGTAATGTGTTGCAGTCATCAAATTCAAAATGAGAGCATATTTGCAAAAAACAATACATTTTATCAGTTTGAACATTAAATATCTTGTTTTTGTAGTGTAGTCATCTGCATATAGGTTGAAGAGGACTTGTAAATCATTGTATTGTGTTTTTATTCACGTTTTACACAATGTCCCAATTTCACTGGAATTGGGGTTGTAAAATGTTTAATCCCTGTTGAACCACTAGTCCTATCAATCTCTGTAAATAATTAGTGTAAAATGCAGTTTGTCATCTTTTCATGGTCATCAGATATGACCCAATTTGACATTCAGAGGCTCTACAGTTACCATGGAAACACCATCATCTTCAATAACATTGATTCACCAGTAAAACCCACAGAGTTGGATCAATAACAGTAAATGGAGGCACTTGATTTATGTTCAGTTATCCATATATTTGTTGAAAAAGTCAGTTTTCCTTCAATTTTCTCTGTTTCTGATATAATAACAATCAACTTTAATCTGACTTTTTATAAGCTAGATGGGTTCATAAAATGATCCCAGTCCTTTTCTGCCTTTAAAAAAATGTGAGGAAGAAACTACTGTCTTCCTACACTCTGTCAGAATCATGTATTTTGTTTGGAAACGATGCTGTCTGTATATGTGTGTATGCATGATTGTGTGGGTGCTTGTGTGTGGTGTATGTTGATGGGCGGGGATTGGGGAAATTTGGGTGACGATGTTTTTGGTTGCTCAGGTTCCCAAACTATAAGCACTCTTGCTTCTTTGGGGTTCCCTTTTATGGACATCTGTTGTAAACCGCTTTTGTAGAATATATTTATCTTTCTCAATGCATGAATAAAAATATCTGAATACTGAACATCTATATGATCACTAAATATAAAAAGATACATGATTTTCACTGGACAAAATGCAAAATACAGAGGAAAATATTATAATAAATGCTGATAAATCACTTAAGAAAAGTTAAATATAGAGAAAAATTCATTTGGGAACTGTCAAAAACTGGGTCTTTAGGGGTTAATGTCTTTTCCACAGACCAGCAAATTATGACACCCACTGCTAAGATCTAAAAATGATATTAAGATCATTTTGTGAGAGTGACTGTATGAAGTGTTGAGACAGGAGAGGCCTATTTACCACTGCCCTATAGTCTGTTGTGTTACCAAACCATGGACCAAACACACATGACTTCTGAAGCTCCTTTCTATTGTCAAAACCAAATGGAAAACTAGGATCAATGTCCCTGTATCTCATATCACTTGTTGTATCCAGAATCAATACAAATTTGAATTTGTGAGGTTTCAGGTTCTGCCACTATGTTAGAGTCCTGTGGTCTTGATGCAGGAGATCAATCTCTCAATAGAAGTGGGCGGTTCCTTCACTAGAGGAAAACTCAACTAATTAAATCAGTGCTCAATGTAAAATATATTGATATCTCTAACCATTTCCATAGTATAAGCCATCCAAATACGGCCCATTATAGGTAAACATTTTTCAAGATCAAATTCAAGCACTTTTAAGGGTCGGTTTCAAATTTTTCCAGCTCAACACCTTATCACTGGGGTTAAATACATATCTACAGGATTAAATACACTCATGATTCATTTTTTCCACTTTTTATTACAACAACGCACATTGTATTATACCATAAATATCTAAAACAGTGGTCCCCAAACTATGGCCCGTGGGCTGGATACACTTGGCCTGGCCCCCTGAACAATACCAGAGACGCATTATGATTTTATTTTTCAGTCTGGCCATGCGATTGAGACTAATACACGCATAGAACGGGACATTCTATTCCACCCTTCTGCAGTCTGTGCCCCTATCCCTAAACTTGTGGTCAATATTGGTGTCAGATATGGAACTACTTTTCCGTCTGGCTTCTGCATCCAGTCCAGCTTGGCCACGGTCGGCAGCTCGCGCACTGATATACGCATCGCATGCACACATGTGAAAGTCACCCACAATAAAGAGCACAATGACCTGCAGAGTAGGAGATTAGAGGAGAGTGAGAGAGAGGGAGTGCAGGGAAATGCCCAGTGTCCGAATGAGGCAGACCTCTCTCATGGAAGCCCTGCAGGGCA